>ML831424.1:84134-112618 GCA_009831015.1 Picea engelmannii | reverse complement strand
TATGGTTGAGGCATATTCATGTTGTATGGTGGCATATGCATGAGGGGAATACATTAGCTCTTAGAGATACTTCATTGATGTTATGGTACAGATCTGCATATGGTTGATGATATGGTATATGGAACATGTTGTACATGGTTGATTCTCTAGTTCATGATTCACTAATCATTTTTTATGTATATTTTGGTTCATGATTGATGCATGAGATAGTATCTATATTGTTATACACTTTATGCATGGTATGGTAAAGGTTTAATTGGTTGATGATAGGCTATAGGTTGATGTGACAACAATAGATACCATGACAGAGACAGAGTGACAGTGGAAGTGGCAGTGACAATGGAAGAGTTTTTGATAACCACAATTGACCTACATTTATATTACCGAGCAGTTGGATGGGGCAAGTATAGGTGGTTGTATCCACCTTCTTGTTGGAGCCGGAGAACTCAGGGGGTTGTATCCTCCTTCTGGTTGGAGCTAGAGAATTCAGGAAGTTGTATCTTCCTTTAGTTTGGAGCATGGTAACATGGGGTTGGATCCTCCTTCCAATTGTAGCTGGAGAATCAGAAGTTTTTGCTTCCAATGAATGTATTCTTTTGATATATAAGAAACAAATTCTGTGGTTTTCTCCCATTTGGGTTTCCACGTAAATTATGGTGTGTTGTGTGTCTATTGTGATGTGATGTTGTTTATGATTATAATGTTGATGATATATTGAATGCTAATGATAAAATGATTAATATTTTTTAAGAACAAACTATGGTTAAAGGTACTATAATTTCTCATTACTGATTCTTCCCCCCTCTCAGTAATCCAACAATTGGTATTAGAGCTAGTTTCTTAGAAAGAATTATAAACACTAGAAGGAGATCATGGACTATGCTAAGATTGGGGTAACACAGTTTGACATTCAAAACTATGACTTTTGGAGAATAAAAATGAAAACATATGTACAGGGATAGGGATTCAATGTTTGGTGAGGAGTAGTAGATGAATACAAAGCACTATCCACTCCCTCGACAGATAAGGATGGAAAGAAACATGAATACAATGATTCTAGAGATAAAAATTATATCCTGAATTGTTTGACTGAATCAGCATACACCAAGGTTGTGTAGTGTGAATCCACAAAAAAAAAACGGGGACAAACCGAAGAATATCTATGAAGGATGTGTCAAAGTTAAATGAGCCAAAATTCAAACATTTAGAGTCAATTTTGAACAATTGAAGATGAAGGAAGATGAAAACATTTCCTCCTACTTTCTATAAGTTGATGAGACAGTCAATTCCATCAAGGTTTTGGGATAATAAATGAAGGAAACAATCATTTTTCAAAAGGTACTGAGGTCTCTACCTACGAGATATGATCTGAACATTTCAGCCCTGGAAGAGAGAGAAGATATAAACACTTTGAGCATGGATAAGATGCATGGGATACTCATATATTACAAGATGAGGATAGAGAAAGAAAATCTAATCACATAGGAAGCAACATTCAAGGCATCAAAGAAGATAGAGAAGAAATATAAATAGAAGAAAAAGTTAGATTGTAGCTGCAACGATAATTTAGAGGAATATGAAGAGGTTACTAACTTCATCAGAAGGTTGAAAAATGGAATCGACAAATACAAAGGTAAGCTTCCATTGGTATTTTTTTAATTGTGATGATGTTGGTCATTTTTCTAATAAATTTCCTTATAATAAAAAGAAAATAAATGAAGAATAAGATGACCCTAAAAAGAAAATTCAAAAGGGTAGAAGAAACAAAAAGAATTTTTTCAAGAAAAGCCTTTGCACCAAGGAATATAGTTCTTCATCAGACGAAGATAAAGTCAATTACAGTGATGCAGAAAAGGTACTATTCATGGCAATATAAGACTTCAATGAAGAAGGATCCAAAGAAGAATATGAAGAAGCATAAGTCAATTACAGAGAAGAATTGTTGAGTGCCATACTAGTTATTAAAAGAGAAAAGAAGAAAAAAAAGTCACTGCAGGCATAACTAACTCAGAATTCCAAAGAAGTTGAGCATACAATAACGAAGCTAAAACTCTAGGAAGAAGAATACAAGAGAATTAAAGAAGCACTCAGAGGTAAGTTAGAATAAAGAGACATGACCATTGAAGGCTTGGAAGTTGAGATAGTCACTCTAAGAAAATATCTTCAGAAGAAGGACATGCATAAAAAAAACACCAGGATATTGGATAATATCATCAACAGTCAAAGACCTTACTATGAAATATCTATATTTGGATACAATCAGATGCAGATCAAGAAAGGTTCAAGATCCAAAATGACAAAACAAGAAGGAGAACCAAGAAGCTATGCAGAAACTGTCAGAGGTCCCTCGAAAGAAGAAGAGAGGAAACCTCAATGGGAAGATTACAGTGACATTGCACCACCTAGAAGATATAGAAGTCAATATAAGCATTCAACTACATAAATACCTCAAGAAGAAGAAGGATTTAGAAGAGAAACACCATTTAGAATATCTTCCACTCCCAGGTATCAAACTGTTTTGATTGGTTCATGTTATTTATGTTAAAATTTTGGGCACAAAGCTATGAATTGTAGAGCCAATAACAAGAACAAAAGCAACAATGAGGGCTATAAAATAAATAATTACCTAAGAAGATCTCATCAAGCACAGAGTACAAGCTACAACAGATTTGGATCATTAAGTGATAAGGTAGAATGCTACAATAGCAACAAATTTGGACATATAGCTAGAGATTGCAGACTCATTGTTCCTCCAAGGGAACCAAAGAAGAATATCAACAGTCATAAGCAGGAACTGCAAAGAATATGGATATGAAAGCAGGATCAATTCAACAATGAATAATGCAACCTTTCTCTACAATATAAACATAATAAACGTGGATGGTATGTTGACAGTGGATGCTCAAAGCATATGATATGTGATAAATACAAGTTTATGACATTCAAAAAGGAAAGAGATGGATCAGTTTCATTTGGGAATGAAAAATCAACCAGGATTATTGGAAAGGGAATGGTCAATATCGAAAGTAAGGATGCCACTGCAGAAATTTTTTTATTAGTTGAAGACATGAAACACAATTTTCTAAGTGTAATTCAAATGTGTGATCAAGGACACAAAATTGTGTTTGATTCAAAGAAGTGATAAATAAGGAAGGAAGAATCAAGCAAGTTGGTAGCTACAACTGTAAGAAATCCAAGCAACATATATGTTCTAAATGAAATAGGAAAGGGAAATTTATTTTGCTTAAGAAAGGATGATGAAAGTTGGCTCTGACATAGAAGAATGGGTCACATAAATTTTGATAATCTTGTCAAAGTCAAAAAAAAGGAAGAGGTAAGAGAAATTCCCAAGATCTCGAATCCAACAAAGATTCGATGCAAGCATTGTATATAGGGAAAAGAACCAAGAAAAAGTTCAAGTCAAAGGAATATTTCACAACAAAACCGCTAGAAATTGTACATATTGATCTGGTTGGACTGAAAAGAACAAAAGGATTGAAAAGTGAGCAATACTTCATGCTACTAGTTGATGACAACACAAGAATGACTGCAATTTTCTTTCTAAACAATAATTTAGAAGAATTCAAAAGTTTCAAGACATACAAAGAGATGGTTGAAACTAAGACAAAGTTGAAAATCAAGTGTTTGAGATAAGACAATGGAGGAGAATTTACATCAAAGGAATTCATGGAATTATACAACAAGCATGGGATAAAGAGGTAATTCTCAATAGCCAATACACCTCAACAAAATGGAGTTGTTGAAAGGAAGAACATAACAATACATAAATGGCCAGAACCATGTTAATGGATTCCAAGTTGATAGATGTATTTTGGGTACAAGAAGTGCATACAACAACTCACATACATAACAAAGGGATTCTCAGAAATAATAGTGATAAGACTCCATACAAGATATGGAAAGGAAGACCAACAAATGTAAATAACTTCACAGTGTTCGGAAGAAAATGCTACATCAAAAGCGAAGATGGCATGATTGGAAAATTTGATTCTCGACCCGATAAAGTCATATTGGTTGGGAACTCAAGAAAAAGGAAAGGATACAAATGTTTCAATCTGAAAGTCAACAGAATAGTGGAAAGCATCAATGTTACGGTTGATGAGATAGATGTCTGAAAGATAAAATAAAGTAGCAAAGATTCAGTGGAACACGATCACGAATAATATTTGAAAGAAGAAGTAGTAGATGAAGAATTATATGAAGAAGAAGAGAAGCCAAAAGAAGAGAAAGAACAACATGATATTCAATTACCTCCAAAGACACCCAACAAACTAGTGCATAAAAATCATCCATCGGAATAGATTATTGGAAATACATATGCAGGAGTCAAAACCAGAAGAAGAATCTGCTCACCAAAACAACAACATATAACACTATTGTCTACAATTGAGCCAAGCAGTTTTGAAGAAGCCAACAAATATGAACACCGGTTCAAGGCCATGGATGAAGAGTTAGATTATATAGAGAAGAATGACACTTAGGAACTAGTTCCAAGACCAAAGAACAAGAATGTCATCAATACAAAGTGGGTCTTTAGGAACAAATTGAATGAGGATGGAAAGGTTACCAAGAAAAAATAAATATTGGTATGCAAAGGATACTCTCAAGTTGAAGGTATATATTTTGAAGAGATGTTTTCCCCTATTTCCAGGATCGAAGAAATTAGACTAATACTAGCTTATGCATTCTCCAAGAATACTAAAGTGTATCACATGGACATGAAATAAACATTTCTAAATGAATATCTAGAGGAAGAAGTCTACATTGAGCATTCAAAAGGATTTCAGTTGTCAGAGAAGGAAACTTATGTTTGTATATTGAAAAAGGATTTATATGGTATTCAAGACTAGACAAATATTTACAACAACAAGGGTTCAGGAAAGAAAATCCAGACAACAATCTCTACATAAAGGTGTATCGAGACAACATATTTATTATTGAATTTGATGTAGATGACATTATCTTCAGAAGTGATGATGATAGGATGAGTCACAAGTTTTCCAAATATACACAACACAAATTTGAGATGTTCTTACTTGGTGAGTTAACCTTATTTTTGGGACTAAATATATGTCATAGAAACAAAGGTATCTTCATCTCTCCAACAAATTATTTCAGAGAAATGTTGAAGAATTTTGGAATAATAGATTGCAAACCAATCAATACTCCTATGTAGACAAGTTGCAAGTTAAGGATGATTATTCTAAGGATGCAAATCAGAGACAATACAGATTGATGATTGGTAGCTTAGTTTATGTGACAACTTCTATACTGAACATGATGTCAGAAGTTGGACAGATTGAAATGTTTCAGGAAACACCAAATGAATCACATGTTTTGGAAGTAAAGAGGATATTCAAATATCTCAAAGGTATAGAAGAGTTTGGTTTATGGTATCCAAAAGGGAATGATTTATATCATGTTGCATACATAGATGCAGATTGGGCAGGTTGCATTGATGATAGAAGAAATACAAGTGGAGTATATTTCTACTTTGGTGAGTGCCTGGTATCATGGTTATGCAAGAAACAATCATCAATATATTTTTCCACAGCAGAGGCAGAACAGATTGCAGCAACGACATGTTGCACTCGATTTATTTGGATGAAGAATACTTTGCGGGATATGAAAGTAAAGTATGATGATCCCATTTCAATACTTTGTGACAAAATCAATGTCATTAGTATTTCGAAGAATCCAGTGATTCATTCTAATATGAAGCACATTCCAATAAAGTATCATTTTATATGGGAACATGATACAAAGAAGAACACCAAGCTAGAGTATTTTGAGACAAAAGAGAAAATTGCAGATATCTTTACCAAACTGCTTGCAAGAGAAAATTTTGAGTATCTATGATAGAAGATTGGAACATTTTCTTCCCCACAATGATCCACACAACATAAAACTTAATAAGATATGGGGAGAGAAAAAAAAATTGTGAATATTTCAAGTAACAAATTCTTTTGAATGATTTTCATATACATCAATGATTTACATGAGGAGGCACCATGAAGAGAAAATTCAGTAGAGACAAAAGAGGCCTATAGATAGGGGGAGCATCCCCGATAGGAGGATTAACCTTTGCCATTGATTTCAAAGGGCGAGATATACAAAAAGGCATGGAGATAGACAAAAATAAGCTTGCAGACAGAGGGAGCAATGGTCACAGGGGGAGCATGAGCATAAGGGTTTCTATGCCTAAGTGTTGAGATCAATGCCAAAGGGGGTGATTTTTGGACAATTGGTTGTCATCTATTTAAAACCCTAGATAGTGATTTTATACATTTATGTAAACGCTTGAAGAATTCTAGTAGTGCTGATGATGTGGTTTTTCTACCTGAAGTTGAATGAATAATATAAATAGAAAGGATAGTGTGAATGCATGCAAGACCCTCATAGATGGATACTACTCGTTGTGTTGTTTCTGATTATATGTGTAATGCCATATAGTTCCTCATGATTAGGGAGATATGATTGAATTTGTAATCCCTGAAGAAGTGGTCAAGAAGCCCCTAGTTGGTTACAAGTTCTTAATGAAAGGGTAAACTTGTTGTAGGAAGAAAACCCTAGAAGCCCTAAATTAAGGAGAGGAGTTACCTAGCACAAGTATATAAGAACCTTCAGGAGTCATTCACATGCACACTCACACACTTATTCATTGCTTATATTTCTTGTGATTTAGTGATATTTTTTCTAAGGTTGTAGTGTCATTTTCTAAGGTAGAAAAGGGAGGTCAACGGTGAACGTTTTGAGGTTGCGAAAAACCCTATTTTATGAGGTATACGTGAGTTATAGGTTAGTCAGGGAGAATTTGTATGTGTGTTGCAGTGAAGAAAAGGGTGTATAAACATAGGATGTAGAAGAGAAATTCATGTCAATGTGAAAAGCTCATGAGATTTTGAGTAGATGTTGGTACTAGGTCCCTAAAGTATGAAGGAAGGTTACAGGTCATCATCTCAGAGGTTTAGTTCAACTACAAAAGTATTGGTATGGTTGTATACTTGTTTTGATGGTTACTTCTTGTCATGATATGGTGTATTCTTTAGGCATACTTGGTATGGTTGGTTTGGTATGGTATATCTTGGTTTCTTGGTAGAGTGAGGAGCACTCTTATATCTGGTTCAACACATGACATGGTTCTTGTGGTTCTTATCTTTGAGTTGATTGTATATGGTTGAGGCATATTCATGTTGTATAGTGTCATATGCATGAGGGGCATACATTGGCTCTTTGAGATACTTCATTGACGATATGGTATATGGCACAATTTGTACATGGTTGATGCTCTAGTTCACGATTCACTATTCATTGTTGATGTATCTTTTGGTTCATGATTGATGCATGATATAGTATGTATATTGGTATACACTTGATGCATGGTATGGTACATGTTTAGTTGGTTGATAAGCAGATACAGGTTGATGTGACAGTGACAGAGAGAATGACATAGACAATGACAAAGATAGAGTGCCAGTAACAGTGGTAGTGATAGTGGTAGTGACAAAGTTTGTGATAATGATAGTTGGTCTACATTTATATTACAGGGCGGTTGGACAAGGCAAGGATAGGTGGTTGTATCCACCTTCCGATTAGATCTAAAGAACTTAAGGGGTGTTAGCCTCCTTCTAGTTGGAGCTTGATAATTCAAGGAGTTGTAGCTTCCTTCAGGTTGGAGCCTGAGAATAGAGGGTTGGAGCCTCCTTCCAATTGTAGCTGGAGAATCGAAAGTTGGTGCTTCTAATGGATGTTTTCTTTTAATATATAATAAAATAATTCCATGGTTTTCTCTCATTTGGTTTTCCACGTAAATTCTGGTGTATTGTGTATCTATTGTGATGTGATGCTATTTATGATTATATTGTTTATGATATATTGAATTCTAATGATAAACTGTTGAATATTGTTGAAGAATAAACTATGGTTAAAAGTATTATAATTGCTCATTACTGATTCACCCCCCCTCTTAGTAATCCATCACTATTGTAAAAGGAGGTTTCCCCCTTGAAGATGATTGTATTTAAGTTTTATATATAGTTCTCAAGGAGTGGTGTTAATTTTCTCTCTATTTTCATGGGGCTAATTGCAATAAATAATCTCCAAGAGAAAATGCATGAATTATCATGGAAAGTCCACAATGTGTCAAACAAAAATCTCTCTAAGAAGACATGAATGGTAGAAAAATATGAACATGAATATGATCCAACATGATGAAAGTGGTGATGACCAATTGTAGTGCTTCAATCAATAACTTGAACATGATCTCACAATTATCATCAAGTTCAACTAGTGCTCAAAAATGCATCACATGTAATGTAAAATGGTATTCCCAATGATAGTAAAAGATGAAGTTGAATGTGATCCAATAGGATGAAAGTGTTTATGATCAAATTGTAGCAATTCAATAAATAACTTGAACATGTTATCATAATGATCATCAAGTTCAACAAGTGCTCAAATATGTGCCACGTGTAATGTAAAATGATCTTCCCATCAAAGTAGATTGTGCCAATAAAATAAACAAATTTATACCATCAAGAAACTCTCTCAAATAGATTGTTGTCACGGTCGAACAAAGGAGAAATATGTGGCCATTTCCATCCTCAATAATCATATGGAAAAACAAATAGGCACTGATATAACCATTTCATAGAGTATGAAATTCTATGCATTTTGATTTTTTTTACACTTAAAATGGTGTTTGCATCAACAAGTTATAACCATTTTAAGTGACAAAAATGAGGTCTATCCTTAAGTTTTTGGGGAAAAAAAATCACCAGCATCAAATAGAATAATTCACTAGATCCAAATATGTCACTATGTAGAGAACTAAAAAATACATAGTTAACAAAAAATCACATTGAAAATTGATGTTGTATGGAAAAGTAATGGCAATTTAAAGATCAACTTCAAAACCTCGGTGCTAATCTCTACAAGCTAAGACAAAAGTGCCACATGGAATCCTTTTATTTATTTGAGTGGAAGCCACCATTTGATGGTATGACAATATACATAGGCTAACATGGCATGTACGCAATGCTTATGTGGCATGCATGAAATGTTGATGTGGTTTCTATTGAAACTGATACATGGCAGTGTACAAAATGACACATGGAAGTTGAGTTGGCAAGTTTTTTTTGGATGCACCTATTGATGTGTGTTATGGAAATATTACCTTGCGAACAAATGAACTCTCCCTTTGATTATTGACCCCTAAACCAATAAAGAACAATCATTTGGACAATACCATTCCTATAAACTTGTTTTTCTTATCAAAAAAGAGAGGAGAAGGTAAAGTAGGATGTACTATATTTACAACGTTTGTACCAGTTTCTCCTATCCACAAAATTTATTCAATTCATGGCACAAATCAATACATGTAATGAACAACAAGAAACAAGAGGCTTCCTTCTACTCTAATGGATTAGGCAAATAAAATTCATCTATGCAAATCAAATTAAACGTAGACAAGCACATGAAACCACATACTTGAAGGAAATATGCCAAGTATATTAAATGAGAACAAATAAAACTTACAGACAATGAATGATGTTAGTTTCAACTCCTCCAAGCTCTCCTCGTCCAACCCTTGCATGAATCCCATGAACATAAGTTTGATATATCCAAGCTTCCTCCTCTTCTCCATGGAAATCCCTCATTATATAGGATTTGGAGGCTTAACCACCATGGAGAAGATCACTCACTAGATCCACTAAAATGGGATCTCCAAGATTTTTAGGGAGAAAGTCTCTCAAGGATTTTAGGGAGATAATATCTCTCAAGGATTTTAGGGAGAAAATATCTCTCAAATATTTTAAGGAGGAAATATCTCTCAAAGATCCACCAAATTAGGATTTTTATTTGAGAAAATATCTTAACCATCCAAAGATTCTCAACCTCTCCTTGAGATTAGGAAACTAAATGTGAGGTGGATTCTCACACTAAAATAATCTTCTTTGTATGAATATTAATAAATAATTCATGTGCACATAGTATTTTGACCTTCATATGATGTATTTTTTCTCCCCATTGACTAGGGATTGTGACAAATGTTCTTTCACGGTGTCAAGGTGTATGCAACACTTAGCAAGGTGCATATGAAACTTTTACGACACTTGTGGCACTTAGGGTGAGGTAATTAGGAGTGGAATTTTGATTTGTAACAGATGCCCCCTAAAGTGTGAGATTAGAAGAGAAACAGATGGCCGAAACACTTTACAAATTATTCAATGCAAGGGTGTGGAGTTGGAGAACTTGGCAAAAGTTGAAAACAATCATCAAACATTATTAATATATGTTTCATTTCCAAGGAAGGCATACCTATGCTCAGAATACGAGATGACTCAAAGAACGACCACCAACCAATACACCGTTGATCCATGAAAAATACTGACTAAGGATAAGGCCACTAGAGATACAATGTGGATCGATACCTCCATGACATGAACTTATTGTAGCCACAAAAAATACACAGTGCAACTACGACTGGATGAAAAAGTACGGCGACACATGGAATTGGTATGAATCAAAGATAAGCGGATTACCCAACTATAAGACCAGACGCAAACATGTGCCATGTTCAAGGGTGACAATAGATTCCATAAAGGATTCCCAAAAACTTGACCCACTTCCTTCAATTTTTCCCCCACCTAGATAGATGAGTACCTCTTTTTCATTTAATGAGCTCAAGGAGGGTAACACATGCTCGATATAACTAACCTTCGGTAAGTGCCCCTTCCTTTATTTAACAAACTGGAAGAAGTAAGGGTTCGTTCCCATATGGGTCCTTCAATGTGTAGTTTAACGAATCCAGAGAAGGAAAAATTGGTGGTTTTTCATGTTTAGAGAGTCTGAAAAAAGAACTTAAAGGCGACTCCATCGATGACCTTTTCGCAAATTTAGTCTCCCAAGCCCCAAAAAAGTGTAAAACAATACAGGAGAGAAATCTTATAATAATGGTAGATTAGAGTGTTCATTTTTCGTAATTAGTCTCACGAGGCCAAAAAAGAGAGAAACTATCACTCAAAAGACACCCATTCAAACCTTTTAACAAGTGTGAAAGGAAGCAAGATCACTCGAAAATGTTTTCATGTTTAGAGAGTCTAAAAAGAGCTTAAAGGAGACTCCAAAGAGTTCATTTTTTGTATAGATTTTACGAGTTCAAAAAAGAGATAAAAGTGTATTCGGTAACATTTTCTCACGTATTTATGAGCAAGAGAAATAACAAAGACTAATCTTGGTGTAATGTTCCCAACCAAATCTGATTGGAACATTGGGTTTTTATTGAGTTTTATGAGTTTTCCGGTTGTGTAATTTTGTCAAACACTTGGCAGATTTGTCTTCTTGAGTTGCAATATAGGGTTTATGATGAAGGTTTTATGTGTGTTTTCAGCCAAAAAATAGTGAAGATATAGAAATAAAATATAATCAACAATATACAATATCAACAACACAAGAAATAGCCATAAATACCTCAGATCTGATTTTATTCATAATAATAGCTATCCTCATACAAAATGGGATAGCTATGGAATACATAGAGTGTATGGATGATAATTACTCTATGATAGATGGGAATGATGAATATATGATCCCCTAATAGTCCTCAAATTATACATTCAAAAGATATCTGAGATCCAACCTGTAATCTAACAGTTGAAGGAAATGGGATAGCTATGGAATACATAGAGTGTATGGATGATAATTCCTCCATGATAGATGGGAATGATGAATATATGATCCCCTAATAGTCCTCAAATTATACATTCAAAAGATATCTGAGATCCAACCTGTAATCTAACAGTTGAAGGTGTCTACTCTCTAGCAAGTGCGCCCTCCCTCRCTGAAGCAATCCAATAATTYGGCCTCCAAGTATATGGACTCTAAGTCATTGAAACCAACTGCCAAATTKTAGATCAGGGACTAGGAAACCCCTATGAAAAATCTCCAAGATGTTGGGAAGGTTCTTCCCCTCCAAAASACAAGATCTCTARTCAACAATGCACCCTCCTTAAGGGAAAACTCATCTTCATGACTGATAGAGTGAAGGGGATGAAGTATACCCTCCAATAYTGATGAAAATAAGTTCTAGGGTGATGAAAATAAATCCAAGTATGGGATCTRCTGTGGATATAGCTTTCCCAAGCCAAATCAAATCTTCCTCCCTCAACTGATGCGCCCCACCTGCATAAACCCTCCAACAATGCACACCACCCCTCTTTGAACCTGTAGAATCCACCTGTGACTGAGATAGAAATAATATTTCACCTCCATGACAAATATTGGACCAAGTTGGGTGGTATATTTTACCATCGAGCTGATCTCTAGGGTTTGTTCAGTCAAATCCCTCAAAACCCCCAAGTGCATGGGCTCTATAGCAAGAAGCCAGACATCAAAATGATAAAAAACATAATGAGATAATAGAGGTCCCTATCTCTCTTTTACACTCCATGTTCACCTTGTCTCTCCAAGTGAATTTTACTATATTTTATTATTAATTAATTAAATCACTTTAATTAATTAATTAACCATTTTACCTCTAAAAAGTGATTTATCTCTCCTTATGGCTTCTCTAGCCACTGAAAGTTACTTCTCATCATCCTATCCTTTATTTATATTCCTCCTGATTTTGATGAGATATTACACTAAGAGGTTCCTCCAAGTATTATGCCCAATATGATCTTCTTAGTGAATTTAATTAACATATAGCCCATAATAACTGAAAATTACGAAAATCGTCGAAATGCAATGGATCCAAAGCCAAGCTATGCAGAATGGATCATGATGATGAAATAAGATGAGCGATGCAAGTCGGGCCCAATAAAACCCCTTGATATCTCTTGTAATTTCTATCACCCCTATTTGGCTACTCTAGTCAGCATAACACCCTGTACTATAATGATGTCCAAAAGTGGGGACATTACAGTCCTCCCTACTAGAATATTGCTTCTCCTCAAGCAATAACTGAATCAATCCACATATAATACTAGGGTCCCATGTCCAACTGTGGAACACAAAGTAGGCTCCATCCAAAAATGAACTACCAATCACTCTAATCCTTGGATCCCATATCAAGATGTCAACTACAATACCCAGTGAAGTATAATCCTATAACATATCAACACCATGAATCTCCTACAAATGAAACATGGCCTCAACCCAGAATGAGTCTATCCTCCAAGTCCATACCAAGATCCACACGGTCTCCACCAACTGAACATGTTTCTTCCATAATGAGGTACTACAAGGCCTCAATGAATCACCCTCAAGTGACGTGCTCTCCTCAATACTGAATCTCCATGGAAATTCAAAGTGACTTTCCCCTACAAGGATCCACTTGCCTCCATCAGTCAATGAAATCCCAGCCCTGTAATCCCAGGGTCCCATGCTAGTCTCTAATAGGGACCATCACACTGACATTGCACTACTCCGATCATGGCTGTCTACTCAAAGTATCCATACTGGATCCCCCACTCCTAGATCCTCCTATTGAAATACTTGTGATAACTGGGCCTACTATCAATAAGTTGAACCTATAAAGGTGTCTCTATGGAATCAACATCTTCCCAACCATCTCCATACTCGATCATGAGTATCGATAGGAAGAATATGTCTCACCGCATATAACAATCCCCTACAAGCCCTCTCAAAACCATCCAAGAGTGAAGTATGTTGTTATCAAGCACAACCTAGGCCATCATGAGATGGAAAAACCCTCTGAATGAATGGGATCCTGGATCCCAAGACAAATTTGGAATTTCATCACTTCCAATCCCCCCTATATGTTGATTAGTCATATTGATAAATGTTGGAAGCCATCCATTCTCATCCCAGTGAGAATTTGAATCTGTATCAACCTATGAGATATCCTCTATCCCATGGCCTAAGATACTTACCATCATGCCCAATACCTCAACTGTAGGTCTCTGATGATCCACCCCTATACTGTTGTGTTCAATAAATACACTCATGTCATGTGGTCTCGGTCTACCAACTCTCCATGTCCCATGCCATTGTCTAACTCCCCCTGTGTTGTTGTCAATGATGAAGGTATCGGGAAAGGATAACAGACATAACTGCAACCAATTGTAGGACTCAAAAGTATCATATGCTTTGGTCAATCCTAAGTACTTGACCCAAAGCTTGTCCTCTGACACTCATGGTGAATAATATCCTTTACTCATCACTAAACTCCAACCATAGGTTAAAACAATAGGTAACTCCACAAATTGTTGGTCAACCACTCTCCATCCATCATCGCTCATGCAACTGTTGATACTTTGAAGGTGATCTCCCATATTTATGTACTGCTGCAAGGAAGTGGAATCTCCATACTCCACTAAGTAATTATCCTCCCTGTAATCTAGTGTGTCCATATGAATCTCATTGTACACCTCTGCATGTCTCTGGGAACTATCATTCATCATTGTATGCCCTTGCATACTCATGTAATATCATGTATACTCATGCAATATCATGGATCCTAGTTGTACTACTGGGTCAACCTCTACATGAAGGTCATCCAATCCTAGAACAAAAATGGAAGTGTCCTCATAAATGCCCCTCACTCTGGAGTCCCCGTTCATATGTGAGTTCTCTATTGTCTCAAAAATACATGTGGAAGGTAGCTCTTGTGACACATGGGCATCCTCTTGCATCTCCAATTCATATCTCTCCATACGCATTAGTGATCCTGGGTACTCCCCATGCTCCTCTATCAATTGGTTCTCTTCTGCTAGACCACCAACATCCTCTAGCAATGTGGCTGAAGGATATATTTGACTCTGTGCTAAGGTAGATGTGGTGGATATCTGTCTAATATCCTCAAGGATCTCCTCTAATCTAGACTCTGATTCTTGAAGGGTTTTTTGTGTTCCTTCCAATAATATCCATGTGCTCACCAAATCATGAGTTATTTGGTCCACCTCCAACTCCTTCTCCCTCAGGACCCTATAATACATATTTCCAACCTCCAATAGGTAATCTCTATCCATCAACAACTGTTGATAGTCGGCCCTCATCACAGTCATTCTCTCCCTGAGAGTATGAAATTCAATAATGGAAAGTGCCCCATATGAACTATCATGTGCCATAGATACCCTACAACAATATCCTACCACCAATGCATGTGTGTCATAAATGTGTCTAGTGGCTTCCATGATCATTTCCTCCCTGACTCTCAACTGTATCGTCAAGTGTCATGCTTCCTGATCACAATCCCGCTGAGGTGCTACCTCATTCCCCTCACTGCTAGGGTCAACCATGGAATCTTCAACAACGAACTCCTCAAAATTTCAGGAACTAAGTTTCCCATTGTCCACTATGCTACTGAGTCCTCCTGTAAGCCACTACACTCCATCACCCACTACTACCCCCATTTGAATCACATTGTATCATGTATGGGCAGTTGTATCCTCTTGTGCACTCACTCTGCTATTGTCATATGCAACTGGATCTGATACAGATGTGTCCAGGCATGAGATATAGTCATCCCAACCAATAAAGAGTGCATCTTCATCACCGTAGACCAGTCCTGGAAGTGAGTATCCTACCAAACTATCAATCTCCACACCTGGATCTAACAACTGAATCTCCAACAAAGGTGACTCACTCTCCTCATATTGATAGGTATGTTTCTCACCAACTAGCTCCAATTCATGCCTATCCTTCTATATTTTCATATCCATATATCCCTCATGTACAATCCCCAAACAAGGCTCCTCTACTATATCAAAAATGCCATTGATATCCTCATGTGTTGTGGCTATCATAAGTGTTTGAGAATATGACAAATGTGTCACAATCATCATAGAAAAATCATCATCCTCCATGCATGACTTCCTAGAATCCATGTCTACACCCTAGGATAGGTCATTCGACTTCCTAATATCCTCATGTCTAAGTGCTAACACATGTGAATCCTCACATGGGTCACCACTATGTTAAAGTGTTGAATCCTCAACACTACCTGATAGGGAAGATGAAGAACATGTGTTATCATCCTATCCACCCAACTATCCATCATATGAAAAAGATTCACTAGCATCATCAGACTACTCTAAATAGGCATCTACCATTGCATCCTCATGCACCTCCTCATCCTCATTGTCATAGTGCACCTCAAAAATGTGCACCTTCCCTTTCCTCCTACCTATGTGGTATGGCTTCCAAGGCTCTTTGCAACTATATAAAACTTCCATGCTCCTAATGGGTGTGGGATTAATCTGTGCTTCCTTCCATCTAGTTGTTGTAGATATTTTTTCCTCTACTATGTTGACGCAATGTGTAACCTCATCTTTGCTCCACCTATGATTTTGTATGGATAAAAATTGTTGGAATGTTACTTGAGCCCTAAATCTATCATTAAGGGTGTAATATTCCCTTTCACAATATACAATCTATAGAGAGAATTCCAACATCTCCATCTTTCCTTATGGAAGACCCCTCGGGCTGGGAGGAATCTTCACTCTGATACCATTGTAATGTTCCCAACCAAATCTGATTGGAACATTGGGTTTTTATTGAGTTTTATGAGTTTTCTGGTTGTGGTGTTTCGTCAAACACTTTGCAGATTTGTCCTCGAGTTTCCCTAGAGTTTATGATGAAGTTTTTATGTGTGTTTGTATCCAACAAATATTTAATATATAGAAATGTAATATACTCAACAAGATACAATATCAACAACACAAGAAATGGCCATAAATACCTCAGATCTGATTTTATTCATAATAATAACTATACTCATACAAAATGGTACATATCTAGAATGAATATAGTGTATGGATGATAATGCCTCCAAGATATATGGGAATGATGAATATATTATCTCCTAAGATTCCTACAATGTTTCAATCAAAAGATATCCGAGATCCAACCTGTAATCTGACAGCTGAAGGTGTCTACTCTCCAGCAAGTGCACCCTCCCTGGTTGAAGCAATCCAAGAATTCAGCCTCCAAGTATATGGCCTCTAAGTCACTAAAACCAATAGCTAAAGTGTATATCGGGGACTAGGAAACCCCTATTCCAAATCTCCAAGCTCTTGGAAGGTTCTTCCCCTCCAAAACACAATATCTCTAATGGACAGTGCACCCCTCCTCAAGGGAAAAATCATCCTTCTGACAGATAGAGTGAATGGGATGAAGTATACCCTCCAATACTGATGAAAATAGGTGCTAGGGTGATGAAAATAAATCCAGAGATGAGATATACTATGGATCTATCTTTCCCAAAACAAATCGAATTTTCCTCCCTCAAGTGATGTGCCCCACCTGCAGAAACCCTCCAACTGTGTGCACCACCTCTCTCTGAACCTGTAGAACCCACCTATGACTGAGATAGAAATGATGTAGAATAGTGATGGAGGAATATTTCACCTCCATGACCAATCTTGGACAAGGTTGGGTGGGATATTTCATCACCGAGTTGATCTCTAGGGTTTGTTCAGTCAAAACCCTCAAAACCCCGTGCATGGGCTCTCTAGCAAGAAGTCAGACATCAAAATGATAAAAAAGATAATGAGAGAATAAATGCCCCTATCTCTCTTTTATCCTCTTTGTTCGCCTTGTCTCTCCAAGTGACTTTTACTTTAATTTATTATTAAATAATGAAATCACTTCAATTAATTAATTAACCATTTTACCTCTAAAAAATGATTTATCCCTCCTTATGGCTTCTCTGGCCACCTAAATTCACTTCTCATCATCCTATCCTATAGTGTTATTCCTCTTGATTCTTATGAGCTATTACACTAAGAGGTTCCTCCACGTATTATGCCCAATATGACCTTAGTGAATTTAATTAACATAAATTACGAAAATCATCAGAATGCAATGGAACCAAAGCCAAGCTGTGCGGAATGGATCATGATGATGAAATAAGATGGGTGATTCAAGTCGAGCCCAATAAAACCACTCAATATATCCTTTATTCGCTATCACCCCCATCTAGCTACTTTGGTCAGCATAACACTCTGTAATATAATGATGTCCAAAAGTTGGGACATTACACTCAGTAACTTATTCTCATGTATTTACGAGCATGAAAAAGAACAAAGACTAAGTTTGTTCTAGAAAAATGCTACTAATGGAAACATTTTCACTAGGTGGAGGAAAAGAAGGTTCAAGTACTCAATCCAGAGTGAGAATTGATTGTAATGGAGGGGGGTGTCTTTCATTTTTTAATGAGCTTGATAGAGAAAATGAACTATCCTCTTTGCTTTTGTTTCATTTTTTAACGAGCTTTCCACAGAGAAGAAAAACTATGCTCAATACCTTTGTTTCATTTTTTAACTATATTTCCACAAATAATAAAAACTATGCTCAAGACCTATGTTTCATTTTTTAACGAGCTTGCAACAGAGAAGAAAATCTATGCTCAAGACCTCTCCTTGATCATGGCTTCCAAGAGGACAATGCTATGGAAGGAATACATATCAAGCGACAAACATAAACCATGGCTTCCAAGAGATTTTCACTAGATGGAAGAAAAAAACTCTGAAAGGAATACATGTCGACGACCTCGATAAGGGTAGGGAGATCTGGCTCTAATATCCCTATCGAAGAGATGACCATGTCAACTACCAGATCTAAGTCAAGAGAAGGGAGATATTCCCTCTCATGTGGGGTTGAACACATGGGGAAGGTCATTACATAATTGACCTAAGGTGGGGCAGACATCGCTTACATGTATGGACCATTCAGGGAAGGCAGATGGTTGACCATCAGATGAGTGTCAATGAATGAAATCTCATAGATCATTATTATGTTTCCATTATGAGGGAAATGTATCACTCAAAAGAGAGTGGACACAAAATCTCTCATAACATAGACACAGTCTTGCCCGAGGAACAGGTTAAAGTCCAAGGGGTTGTGAATTACCATCACATCAATGTAGACTTT
The DNA here is from genome assembly GCA_009831015.1 of Picea engelmannii. Taxonomy (NCBI): domain Eukaryota; kingdom Viridiplantae; phylum Streptophyta; class Pinopsida; order Pinales; family Pinaceae; genus Picea; species Picea engelmannii. The sequence goes on along the minus strand of ML831424.1, from coordinate 93,700 downwards.
TTTTCTCCCAAAGTAGCTGGAAACTTAGGAAGGATCCCTAAAGGTTGACTAACTCTTCTGTCAAAGGTCAACAGATTCTGAGTCTCATGCACAAGCTGTGGGGAACCAAAATCTTGCCAACCATTCATGGATAAGATGCTAATAGAAGAACCTTAGTCTATTATAGTGTTAGTAATATTCCTAACACAAGACTGTATGGTGATTTGGAAAGGAACGTAAGAAGGAAGACGGGGTTTTGTCAAATGATTCGAATTAATAGAAATCATATGATTGCTTGAAGGGGGTTCAATTGGGATGGCCGAAGTGACCCTTGTCCAGGTGAATTGTTATTAACGAGGTAGACCCGAGTGACATCCTCACTCTTTGAATGAGGAGTGGGATCTGCCACATGGGTTTAACTCTTCAAGGGAGCAATGGGAGCAATCGATGATAGAACTGGATTGACCACTTTGGTAGTATTCAAATGAAGAGTGGGACTGATCGATGAAGGAAATGGATCAGTCACTTGGGTTTCACTTTTCAAATGAAGAGTCAGGTGAGGAGTGGGATATACCACATGGGTTTAACTCTTCAAGGGAGCAGTGGGATCAATTTATGATAGAACTGGATTGACCACTTTGGAAGTATTCAAATGAAGAGCGTGATTGATCAATGAAGGAACTGGATCAATCACTTGGGTTTCACTTTTCAAATGAAGAGTCGGGTTTATTTGACGATGGAACTGGATCAATTACTTGGGTTTCACTTTTCATATGAAGAGTTGGGATGATCAATGACGGAACTGGATCAGCTACTTGGGTTAGTGGTTCAACCAAGGATGAAACCAGATTGACCACTTGATCAACCGGACTGACCGGGGATGGAACCATATTGACTAGTCCATCAACTAATGATGGTTTGGGAGAGATATTATCATGATAACCAATTGGAAGTTGAATATTTTCAAAAATATAAGAAACCTCATCCATACGAGGGAAAATGTGAGAGTAATGATCACCTTCGCATAACATACAAGGAAATTTGGCATTTCTATTCTTCTTACCAACCTTAATGTCACTAGTTGATGGGGTGTCACTAGCATGTTCAATAGGGGTTGATGACATGGAATATCACATTTCTAATACCTTGGGGAGACCAAGGAAATCCCTCAAAAAGTGGTCGCCCTTACAAATCCTTCAAGGGAATTTGGGTTTAGGATTCTTCGTTTTAGACTTATCGAATTTATCAACACTCCTAGTACAATTAACATTCACTGGTTGCTTGGATATAACATGACCTAATGCAGTTGGAGGCTTGGCCACTTTTTGATTATTATTCTTCTTCCCCTTCTGTTTCTTCTTCTTCTTATCAACTTGGCTACTTTCTTTAGAGATTTCACAAGGAGAAGAAGGAGAAATGGAAGGAGACTTGGAGCATGAAGAAGGAGAAAGTAGACATAAGGTTGTTTTTTGGGTGGTGTGGTTACATCTGAAGCATTAGGTGCATTCAAAGCACTGGGAAAATTTGAGATCACCAAAGTGGGGAAAAACCAAATCGATAAACTGATGGTGAGTCCTGGAAGACTCAGTGTGGCAATACATGGAGGACTAACATTTCCAAAATAAGGAAAGGCGAAAGGTTCCTTGGGAAAATGGATTCATTTGTTGGTACTCCCAAGAATTGACGCCATTGACACTGAATTGACCTAAGGTCCACTGAGAAAAAAAATAACACATGTTACAAATCTAAGAAGAAAACAATCAAACAAACCTTCCCATAATGAAACCACTAGTTGGTGATGAAATCCAACATCTCTAGATCAATATAGGAAGGGGTTGGAATAGAGCGGGTGGATTAGCTATGTTGGCGACCTTCTTAACGAACTTATGCCTTGGTGAAAGTTCCCACACAATTTTACGCGTGGGTGTACCCTCCAAGGAGCCCGAGTGAGTTTGACCAATGTTTGACCTAAGTACGATGAAGACTCGCCTTCATCGTCACCTTGCGTATCAACCATACAGAAATAATCCACTAATATTACCAACTCACATTCATCCTCCGGGAGGGTATAGTCAACAATCAGGAAGGAACGTATGGGAAGGATAACAAGTTTGAAATCCTTCAATAAAACTAAATACAAGTGGACCAGAATACTACTAAGAACCCCAAATGGATTTGGGATTCACAAATCTCCGAGACCAAATGAAGCCAGTTGTTTCTCAGGAAGAACCCCCAATATAGGATCTTTCTGCTACATGGGTTGATATTCAAAGGGGAAATCTTTGTTTCTCTCTTGCACGAAACCTCATTTTTAACCCCTATGTGAGAGGGGGATCCCGACTATTCTTATACAAATAATTGTATTTACCACTCCCTAGTACAAGATTCTATGTTTGTTTGATGGCTTTGGAAAGTTATCCTCACAACCTATTGAAAATACCTACACTTTAAGATAATGTAGGTTCTCTACCAGATAATATAAAAGTTTTTGATCAATTTTATAAGCGCTTCATTTTAGGTTTGTTGTTTACTCAAGGGTGTAAAAGTGAAACTTATGATGTTTTATACTCAACTCCAAAAGAATGCAGAATAATGAGATGAAAATATTTTTCTTCAATGAATCCTACATACAGGATGGAGAATAGGTTCAACTTTCTTCAACAAAAACACCCAATTACCAAACACAATTTTCTAAATGAAATCTACCTGAAATCAAGAATGCAAGTATCTTCTTTATTTGATTTTAAAAGAGAGCAAATGCAAATCCTTTAAAGCTTCATTACTTTCAATCAAAATGAAATATTCAGATGCAGATACAAAAGACACGAAGAAAAAATATTTCAATCAAAGAATGCACTCAAAGGATAATGAGAACTAAAAGAAACAAGTATGATAACTCATTCAATCAAGAACACAAATATGCAAAAGAGAAAGAAGATAAACACTCACGAAAATCCTTAAACGAAGAGTAGCAAGAAACAAAAATCAAGCTAGGTTGTCATAAGAATCCTAATCATTCATAAAAGAAACATGTTTCAAATGAAGACAAGAAGGCTCAATACCAAGCAACCCTTGCAAACCCCAGTTGATGATCAATCCTAAATATTCAAGCAATCTTAAATCTTTATGAGATGAAGATCACATAAACTCAAAAGAAAGAAGAAATAAGGGATCATGTTAACCCAAGGGGACCACAACTAAGAGAAAATTTGAAAACTCAAAGGATAAACATAAATAAGTGATAAAATCCCATCTCTTAGAAAAACAATGTCAAGAGTATTCAAAGGTCACTGAGCAAAAATCCCCTTAGGATCAGACTGAGAAAAAGTGAGCAGAAAGGGGTGGAAAAACCTAGAAAAGGAGATCAACGCTCTTGTTTCAAAAGGGAAAAAGTTTTATAGTGCTCTAGTATACACTATAGGGGAGCATTTCCCTTCCAAAAAACTCAGAAAAAAGGCTAAAAACTCAAAAAACTTTGCCAAAGGCTCTGTGAAATATTCAATGAAGAAGAGAGAAAGGGAAGTACATCATTATATATATATATATATATATATATATATATATATATATATATATAAAGGTGGGAAAAATCTCAAATGATCCAAGGAAAGACAAGTCAATTTCCTTCCCCAGTGGAGTCAACAATTTCTATTACGGAAATATTCCCCTACGGATAGGTGAACTTTCCCTTTGATTATTAACCCCTAAACCAAGACAGAAACAATCATTTGGACACTACCATTCCTATAAAATCATTTTTCTTATCAAAAAATAGAGGATAAATTAAAGTAGGATATACTCTATTTACGACGTTTGTCCCAGCTACTCCTATTTGCAAACTTGATTCAATTCTTGGCGCAAATCAATTCCTGAAATAAAAAACAAAAAATAATCATCTTCCTTCTCTAATGGATTAGGCAAAGAAAATTCATCTATTCAAATCAAATTAAACATAGAAAAGCACATGAAACCACATACTTGAAGGAAATAGGCCAAGTATATTAAATGAGAACAAATAAAACTTACAGCCCATGAATGATGTCAGCTAGAACTCCTCCAATCTCTCCTCGTCCAACCCTTGCATGAATCCCATGATCATAAGTTTAATATCTCCAATATTCCTCCTCTTCTCCATGGAAATACCTCATTATATAGGATTTGGAGGCTTAACCACCATGGACAATATCACTCACTAGATCCACTAAAATGGGATCTCCAAGATATTTAGGGACAAAATATCTCTCAAGTTTTTTAGGGAGAAAATATCTCTCAAGGATTTTGAGGAAATATTTCTCAAGATCAACCAAATTAGGATTTTGGTTTGATAAAATATCTCAACCATCCATGAGATTCTCAACCTCTCCTTGAGATTAAGAAACTAAATATGAGGTGGATTCTCACACTAAACTAATCTACTTTTTATGAATATTAATAAATAATTCATGTGCACATAGTATTTTGATCTTCATATGATGCATTTTTCCTTTTCATTGACTAGGGATTGTGAAAAATGTTCTTTCATGGTGTCAAGGTGTTTGAAACACTTAGCAAGGTGCATATGAAACTTTTACGACACTTGCGACACTTAGGGAGAGGTACTTAAGTGTGGGATTTTGATGTGTAACATGTGTCACATGCTAGTTGGGTGGATGATTCCATGTGGAAGTGATGTGGCAAGTCTCCAAATGATAAATCTATTTAACAAAATGTTAGTTACAACTGAGAGCAAATGGATTTTGAGATCCAAGACCTCATAACAACCAAATACATATCATATTGTTATAACTGATCAAATACAATATATTTGATATCAAAATCATTTGATATATTATTGAATAACTAATTTAAAAAAAAAATTACAGTGAATGGACAACCCACGTCCACTAGACAAAATTCTCAATATCTAGGGAAAATGAAAGCGGGTAAAAAAATGTTGAATATTGGCTAATCAGATTGTTCCAAACACATCTGTATAGTCATATCATCCCAAACATACACTAATTTGTATATATCTGAAGTGAACCCACAAATATTCAATCTTATATGTGGCCCAAACAAAGACCAAATTTAGCAACATGAACATTGATCTTGACTATTTAGTGTTCTCCAAATATAATGACAATGTTAGATCTGGAAAAATAGCTTAGAATTTGTAGAAACCAAGCATGTGATTAAGATACAAATTTTCATATCTATAAAAGATTGGGTTTAACATATTAGATTTGAAGATTAAGAATACCATGTCTAAAAAATAAACTAGATCTACTCATAAATTGATGTCATAAACTTCAATCACTATTGTTGAATTCTCATGGAAGGAAATAATAGATCTCCTATCCAATATTTCAACAAACAAATAAGTTCATCTAAGGAGTTAGATGTATGGCTCTAAAAGAATGAAATATCAACATATGCATAAACATATAACCAATATATATATATATATATATATATATATATATATATATATATATATATAAGATAAAATAAATTTATTGGTAAAACATAAGGTGCCTAAGGCATGGAAACATCCATGAACATCGGAAGAAAGAAATTGCATTATTCAAAACTCTCACAATTAAAATTTCTATAACACACACACATACACATATAGAGTTAAAATGGGATCCATAAAACTATTAATAATATGGATGATCTAGCCTAAGGACCCATAGGGTCTAGGATAATGATCAATACCATAATCCACCCTCCACCCTTCCTTTAGTTAATACCATTTGCCTCAATTTCTAGTAACTAGGAGAAACCTAGACCATTGATCATAAGAAACAATCAAGGGTAGAGATCAACCAATACATAAATTTTGATGATATGATCATATAGGGATAAGGGAGAAGTTATGGATACTCATGACCTATGAGTTTAGGTTACCATTACGTAAGAGATAGGTCACCACCAAATAAATCCCAAAACTATCTACATGTGAACATGTGCTATACAAAATTTTGTGTTACATGTATAAGTGCCCCACAAATGATGCTACAATGATCATCATTATGACACTAACTAAAAAATTACATCAAGAAAATAAACAACATTAAAACACATTCTAACAACACTCTTATAAAAATAATGCAATAAATATTTATTTTATATTGTAACAATCTGATAGGATATTATTATTAAGTATCGATTTTATTATAATGTAATTGTTAGGTACCAGATCTATTATAATAGTATAAAATAGAAATATTGCAGTGAAGAATAGAAAAACAACATAATATTGAAATTCTGTAGAGAGTAACAGCAGAACAACAAAATATATGGAACCACAACACCAAAATAATACCTTTATAGATAGGAAAAAATGTTCATTTGTCTCTTCAAGGGGGCAACCTCTAGCATAGCAGAGCTCTATTACAACAATTCTCAAGACAAGGATTTCTCATGCCTCCTAATCTTATTTATACTAATTCTATCTTTGAAAGAACATTCTAAAGGAATATCTTTCTAGAAGTGGAAGCTTCTATTAGGTCTTCTTACATTGACTTGTTCACATTTAATAAATATGCCTTATTAACTAATGTCAGCCTTTATTACATAGAAAACATAGTATTCAACCTACGTGAGGGGTTAGGGAGGTTATGTCCCTAACATTCCCTCCCCCTTGATGAACAACCTTGTCCTTAAGGCTTGAGATGAAGAAATTGTTGCAGAATGGTGGTCCACTCCCAAGTGGCATCTTCTAGAGTTGTATATTTCCACTAAACTAACACTTCCTTGAGGGTGCATCAACAAAGGTGGCGCTCTTGATGGTCCAAGACTTCTTGTTTGTGGATGAAACCAAATGGAACCTTATTCATCCAATTTAGGAAGACTATTTTGATTTTGTAACTTTGTTCCAATCACTTCCTTTAAGCATGAGACATGAAAAATAGGATGGATCTTAGATTGACTGGGAAGAGTTAACTGGTAGTCCATATATCCCACTCACTTGAGAATGGTATAAGGACCATAAAAATTTTGGAGCAAGTTTCTGACAATGTTCAACTTTGAGTGAAGTATACTTATAAGGTTGGAGACGAAGAAACACTTGGTCCCCTTCAACAAATTGATGCTTGAAATGACCTGGACTTAGAATTATCCATTCTTTGAGGGAATTGAGAATGGCCTCTTTGACGGTAATATTTTTTTCAACCTTCTTAACCTTTGAGACACGAGACATGTATGAGATAACCGACAGTCTCTTTTTTCCATGGACTACTTCAAAAGGAGTTATGTGAGTAGTTGTATGGTAAGAGGTGTTGTACCACCATTCAAATTGGGGTAACCAATGAGACCTTTTATGTTTTCGGTCAGATGCAAAACAATGCAAATATGTTTCTAAACACTTGTTTACAACTTCAGTTTGGCCAAAATTATGTGGATGATATTATGGCAGTTGCGGGAGGTATTAACCTCCACGTGTAACCCTGACAAGAATAGAATATTCTGGAAAGCAAGAAGAAACCCTTAAGATTTGGACATAACTCTAGAAGACAAGTTGACTAAAGAAAATAGTTAGAATTGAGTATTTAGCCTCCAAAAAGAGAAGCTAATAAAGAGGATTATAAATATAGGATATCAGAGCTCATTTGTACACACACAACTCGCAACTGCAAAAATTCAGTAATTGCGCAAGTCTGGAGAGTAGTTGCAGCTATAGCTACTACAACTAGTATTTTCGGTTTTAAGCTTGGACTTTCTCTTAGTTATGGTTTGGAATTTTTGATTGGTATTCTAGCCTCGAAGAGTGGTACACTACCTTGATTGGATTTTGGACCTAGGGTTTTCTTCTGAAATTATTCTCTCTGTCAAGGTTAAGGTGCTTGGGGGTGGCTTCTATTGGATTACTAAGAGGGGGGGTCAATCAATAATAGCATAATTATAATCCTTTATCTTCAAATGTTATATCAATGTAGAATTATTATCCAATAATGAGCAGTAATAAATAAACAATCACACACATACACAGTACACCAATGTTTTATGTGGAAACCCAAAGCGGGAGAAAACCACGGAATGCTTTTTCTTATATGTATTGAAGAATTACATTCATTGGAAGCACCAACTTCCTTTGTTTTCCAGCTGCAACTGGAAGGAGGCTCCAACCCCATGTTTTCTCAGGCTACAACCTAAGGGAAGCTCCAACTCCCCAAATCTCTGGCTACAACCAGAAGGAGGCTACAACCACCTGTCCTTGCCCCGTCTTGCCACCCTGAAGTAGAAGTAGAACGATGGAACCACTGTCACACTATCACTATGAAATATACTACTATAAACTTGTACCAATAAATTTGAACCATACACCAACCTGTACCTCAACCTGTAATCAACCTGTACCATAAACAAGTGCATCAACCATGCACCAACCTGAAATCAACCTGTACCATAAACAAGTGCATCAACCATGCACCAACCTGTAATCAACCTATACCATAAACAAGTGCATCCAACCATGTACCAAGTATGTTCCAATCATGTTTCAACTACTCATCAACTATGACTCATCAATATGTACCAACATCATCAACTACTTGTCTCAACCATGTACTCAACATCTACCACAACCAAAAGCCCTCATCAATTTTATCATCCAAATATGATTTGTAGCTTTGTAATAGACCTGTTTTATATGATCACATTCCTGCAAACCTTCCTTAAATTTAAAAACAAGAGACTAGCATTTTCATCAAACTTTTCTTTAGTCTCACATGCCCAGTTTTGGATTAGTCAACAACCCTAACTTGAATTAATCATAACTTTGAACCTATAATGTATAAAGATATGAAACTGATACACAATTTTATTTAGTGTATTTAATGCAATTCCTCCAAGTGTCACTGCTTGGAACCTCTCAGAAAAGGATTTATAGAAAAAATGGCATACCTTCCTGAATTCTGGCTTATTCTAGAGAGAGACCTTGTAGAGCGTGTCCTGCACAACAAATTTTATGAATTGATATGAAACTATTAAAAAGAATTCTAAAGATTGTCCCCTAACCAACACATTTTTTCTCACTGAATTTGGATCTGTTATGAAGAATGTATGACCTTTTTACCCGAAACACTTGATTTTGACTAGTTTCAGGACTAGCCACAAACCCTATTTTCCATAGAGTGTAACTCACAAAATACAACGACCCACAAGCTGAATTTTTTACCACAGATACTTGGATATATTTTATCACTTGAATAGAAATTTCAGGATCTGAATCATTATAGAAAAAACTTTATAGCAAAAATAGTGAGATAACCTATAAATAACATACCTTAGAAAGCACCATCAAAATAATTTATCCTTCCTTGCATTTCGGCCTTCTTTTCTTCACCTTCACTCAGAATTTTGGTTTATATATCCTTGGTTACCTCATACACATATATATATTCAATATGCTCAATTTTGATTCAAATGAGAGAGCCTTGTCTCTTATTTATACTCTCCAAATAGCTTCCTTAAAAACATCTTCTAGGTCACTTGGCCTCACTTTTCTTATTTTAGGGTTGGGTCCACTTCTAATTTCTCCATTAAAATTATTATTGAAATAATTTATTTTGTATTCACTTTGAATTATAATACACTCATCACTT
>ML831424.1:0-13773 GCA_009831015.1 Picea engelmannii | reverse complement strand
TGAGCCTCCTCCCCTTAGGGTTTTGACTTCATGGCCCTGCCATTGCAACACCATTAAGCCTAACTCTCCCGTCCTTAGATTTAGATTCTCCCAAGAGTTTAGCCTTACTCCTTGACTCCATTTACCCTAAGGCACTAGTCTAAAACTTAAACGTTGAGATTCTTGTTTTAAAACAACCTTTCAAACTTCTAAATTTTGAAACCCTAACTAACCCTAGCGATTTACTAACCCTAATCCTATGATGACATCTTGCCTTTTATGAACTTTTGCTTGGTCTTAAAGTTGCGGCTAGGTCATCCATTGATAGACATAGAAGTTTTGAGCATTTTCATTGGCCTATTTTGCTAAACGTCCACCTCTTTGCCTACCAAAACTAACCTAGAATAGGGCTGACATCACCGTCAGTGGGCTTGACGCAACAACATTATATGTGAGCAGATTTATGGTATTTAATGCGTTGTGATAATTCAAGGATTGATATTGAACATTGAATGCTATAATCATTTTTTATTTATTGAAGAAGTAATATTATAAGCCATAGCCTTTATTGCAATCATTGACTTCATCAATAATTACTATTATTTATGCTCATGGGTATTAAATATTGATAGTCATTGACAATTAAAGCATTAACTACTATTTGCATGTATTAGTTTTATTGTTGCTTTGTCTCGCAAACAGGTGCTTATACTGTGGTTTATCTTCTCTTTGACTATCTTCTTGGCGGTAATCTGTGAAGGGAAAACCTGCTTTAACCTTTGAGCCTTAATCCCCTGACCCTTTTCCTTTCAACACCCTAGATTACCTAGGGACGTCTCCCTTGGGATTAGCCACCCTGAATAGAAAGAGCCCCCCATCGAGGTGACAGTGGGTGGGGAAGCTCCTGTTACGCCAGTTTGGTCCCTACCTTCCAACTACTTGACCTAGACTACAAACTGAGCGATAAAAGGATTAATACACATAAAATTCATATATTCATTAGCATAAAATGCAGAAACAATGAGATTCATAAAAAAATGTGCCATGAAATGTGTGTGTGTGTGTGTGTGTGTGTGTGTGTGTGTGTGTGTGTGTGTGTGTGTGTATTCAACATCGTCTAAATTATACATTTTTTACAAAATGGCACCTCATGCCCAATATACAAAGCAACAACAAGTGCCCTAACATAAAAAACATCCATATGGTGGCCTAGATACAAAATGGCAGTAGTTGGTCAATCATTGACCACTACCACCCTTTCCACTCTCAGGAGCATCCTAGAAATATATTTTTCTTCTCTTGCTCAAGGAAACACCTCAAATGGTTCTAGGCCTGGGCATGCTTCGACACTCTAGAGACTGCACAAAGAAAAAACATTGTTATAAGTTTTTCCCTCATTGAATTAATAGACATACAAAATGATACATTGTAATTTAACCTAATACAACTCAACACATATGTTATTGTCAATCGTGAAGGTGTTAATCTCCTCCATGACCCCAATCTCTCTGCGATGCCACCCTGCATCAGTTATAAGGATCAAGTCAAGAAAATTAAAAAAATATACATAAAATCAAATTCATGATACACAAAAAATTATCATCAAGACATTATCTCATCGTGAATATCTCGAGCCTCAATGGAGGTTCACTAGAAGATGGAGAAATAGGTTGTACAACTTTCTCTGAGGCAACCTCAATTGATGGGGCCGATGGAAATGGTGGTGGGAGTGGGTGGCATATAGGTGCATCCACTTTGGATGGATCCGATGGAAGAGGTGGTGCATATGGGTGGCCTGTGTGTGAATCGACTAAGGATGTGTGCAATAAGACAGATGATAGGGGTGGGTTACGATAGACCCCCACAGGATGTACAAATGATTGCAACTCCTTAGGCATGGAGAAAGGTAACCCAGAAGAAAAGTCGAGGTTCCCAGGGAGTGCAATAGTACTATAACTAGCAAATATGCCAACAGCCTACATACATATTAATAATATTGAACTATTAGTACCAAATAGTAAAATTAAAAAACATAAACACAACAAAATTGAGAATTATACGATATTTAACCCTACACATGATACCTATGATGCAGGTCACTTGTTCATCCTAGATGGACATTCCCCAACGTTGCCTAGTCCCAAATCCTGTAGAAATACAAGAACATTAAAATTTTGAGGATGCCATAAAATAAAGAAATGACTATGGTGAATTTATCAAATGTGACACATACCTGTGTGTGGGGTGCGCCCAATGAGTAGGCTTCCTCTACTATTGGATTAGTGGTGGGGTTATGCACTGATGCATCCATGGGTGTAGATGGTCTACTAATAATATGTAACAACTGCAAAACACCATAAAATAAAATAACGATATAAATACACATAATACAAAATGGGTGAAATCATGAATATAGGTGTCTATTTTTCTTGTTTTATGAGAATAAAATCTATATTTTCACAAGTTCTTCAACTTTCAGTATAAAAAAGTATGTTTTTATTTAGAATTTCACTTTACAGTAAAAACAAAACTTGTGAAGAATTTTGTTATCTTTCTACATACTATTTTTAAAATTATTTTTATTGAGATTTGATATGTCAATTTAGCAATTGTTTCACAGTATGTTCCTTAAAAATGAAAGGAATGATAATGACTTATGTTTTCTCCCAACAATCTATCTATTACTAAAATTTTGTTTTTGAAAAACTAAATATACTGCGACAATCTACAAAGAATCTATTTTCTTATGACTATAATTTTGAATCTAACAGATGGATATTATAATTTCTAGAATTTTTTGAAGTTGACCAAGCTGAAACAATTGCAAATTTTAAACACATGTTTCCCCCCACCTTGTATCTATCTTAATTCTTACTTGAAAGTAAAATATAAAAATACTCTTTTGAAGAGAACAATTTAAGGATTGTGAATATAAATTTTTCTAAATTTTCCACTGTGTATTTTTAGAGATATGTATATTTCATTTCACTAAATCATAATGTCACCTAAAAATATTATGCAGTGATTTTTTTATAAAATTAAATAAAATTATATAAAAATAATAAAAATGAAAACAAATTATATCCATAGAAAGTAGATTCAATTTTGCAAATGTTGTATCAATTTCGAATCTAAATTCTGAGTATTTGCAGGAGTCTACAACCTCCAAAGTTCAAGTAAGCTGGAGGGAATTCTCAGGTTCCTACAAACAATCCCATTCGTAGGTTTTCAACCGAAAGAATATTTCGGACGAAAATAATTTTTTTCGGTCGAAATATATTTTTTTAATGGAATCTGTAGAAAATAAATAGATTCCTCATTTTTTGGTCGAGCATTGGTTTTTCGGCTGAAAAATGGGTCAGAGAATTCTGTCAATCGGAAAAAATGAAGGGACATGTCATTTCGTTTCAATTGGTGCCAAATCTTATAAATATGCTTTCGGCCAAACCAATTTAACACAATTCACTCTCTCGTTTCATGGTTTTGCATATGTGGAGCCCCTAAGAAAAAGTTTGAATCATATTTTTCATTGTTTTGAACAAGGTGGTTGATGTTTTGAATGCAAAAAAAAAAATTATATATTGAAAGCATTGTTGAACATTTTTTCAAGGTGAAGGCTTTGTTGGACATAAAATTCTTGATGTTTCTTTTAATAATTTTTGTGAGAATGAATTTTTTTCTGAGACTATTCTGAAATGTTGATTTTTTTTTAAATTTTACAGATAACTACACTCATGAGAAACAAAAGTTTGTGCAATAGAAAATTTGATCGCACTTTGTTATCACATATAGTTGTCAAGGGAAACAGGTCATCCAAGTTCATGGTTTGCACCAGAAGCATCCAAGCGCAACATTCAAAAGAAGTCCATTTTAGGCTGAAATACAGACAAACAGACAGGTTCATGTTTCAATGGAGGAGATCCTATATATAGTTCATATTAGCAGCTCTTGGAAAGTCAGAGTTTAAAATTTGCACAAGGATTAACAACTAGACAAGCATCCCAAAGTCCCGAAGTAAATCTGAGCCATTGAAGGATGAGGCCACGCGTTACCAAATCTCTCACTTTGGGAATTCGACACTTCGGAGGATTACACGAGCAAGTAGAAGAAAAAGGCTCGAAACCTGAACTCCCGAAGTGAATCTCGATAGTCCAAATCAAGAGGACACGTGGAGGAAAATCTTGCACTTTGGAGGATTGCGGGAGCTATGCATTGAAAAGGCCCGAAGCCTGAACTCCCAAAGTAATTGTGAGTCGTTGATATTTGCAGTAGGAAGTAGGGTCCATCCAAGGGTAGTGTGTGGAAGCAAAAACGAGGCTTTCCTAGATCACATATCACGACCAGATTGACGACCATGCTTCATTATGGGGATGGAGCATGCTCGAACGATAAAATTCTTGAGTGGTCCCATAATTGAAACCATGGTATAGCGAAAGATCTATATGGAAGAAGGTGGTGAATTGTGGGCTCAAAAGTGGTGTGCATCCAAACCTCTTATGACAGCCCCACAATCATGTGCTTATATAATGAAAAATTCGAGAGAAACATGTGGCCACCCCCTTGGCATTAAGTCACGCTCCGATCCTGAGGAGGATTCAGTTAATGAAAAAGGACTGGTAGCTGAAGCCTCAACTCATTCCATAAATAGAAGGCGTGAAATCTCTAGCCGAGGAGATAGAATTGTCATCCCGAGGTACCACGAGGGACGATTGTCCCCACCCATACGAATTTCTTCCCTTTGGCTTGCCTTTCTTGACTCACACTCTTCCCCAAGCTGATTTTACTCAACCCCCATGTGCCCAATAACTATAGTATGTGACCACTTACAATCACCCTCTTACATGTATTCAATGATTGGATTTGGGAACACTCAATAAAAAATTGGAAGGTTCATATACAATTAGCAAGTTTAGGAAAATGGGTTGAATTAATATGCATGGGTAATTATCCCTTTRACCCCTCTTGGCCGTTATCTTAAAGACTCCCCCCTCTCATGGATTAATTCATCCCCCATCTCTTGTCCATGTCCCCTTAGTAGTTGGAATCACATTTTATTATTTAAACATAGTGTTGGCCCTTGACCAAGTTGTGGAAAACCTTGGTCATGCTTGACCATTTTTGGGACGTCAACAGGATAGTCGAAGGTGGACCGCAAGGCGAAGCAGATATCGTGGGATCTTGGCCCCTTTTTAGGGAATTTTTGGGTTTAGGGTTTATGTAACGGGTATGGGGATGTCGGCCCATGGGTTTACCCATGTTTAGGCCCTTTTGTAATGTATAAATAGAAAGCTAGGCGATGTAAGTAAGAGAGACCTATGTGTGTAACCTGGCCAGTAAGCTAAGTGTGAATTCTTTGTGCATACTACGTGTTGAGAACTTGCAGAGATAAGTGCAAGTGATTGTAAGAAGCTTGCGTGAAGACTATAGGAAATCTTTGTGCTGCGACCTAGCTCGGGGAAGGAGGATCTGGTGAGGTGCGCGCAGATCTCCTATCCTATGCAGAGTGGGTTTTGAGGCTCTGTGCATGTAAAGAAGATTGACAGAAGACAATAAAGAAATAAGAAGAGTTGGTGGATGTAGCCCCACACTGGGGTGAACCACATATATCCTGTGTTATGGTTGCTTTGTGATTTATGGTTGTTATGTGATGATTGTGATTTATGCTTAGTGTTGTAATCTGTATGTTGAATGCATCTGATATAGGAGCTTAGTTCTTAGTGATGTGAAAGAATGCTAGATCTGATTTTTTTCTATGTGCTAAGTGCTTGGATGTGTTAGATCTTGTTGAATACTGCGTTGTTCTATAATTAGGGTCTGGACCTGTGATGTGAATAAGGGTTAAATACTGATGAATATTAATTGCTAAGTGCTTTGTTAAGTACTGTGATCACAGATCTGTGTCCCAGCTAGGTTGTAGACACTTGAGTCTTGCAACCACCCTTGCCTCTACCTCGGGTGAGACTTCATCTTCTTCGCAAGTGTTGTCGAAAGGGCTGGTAGTTAGGGTTTTGTTGGTGCGTTGTTGAAGCGTTGAACCCTGGGTCTGCCCTTGTGTCCCAATAGATGGTTCCGTTGTTGGGACATGAAACTGTGATTGCTAGGAATTGAAGAGAAGAAAAAGATCTGTGCATAGATCTGTTGTTGTAGTGCACAGTATTCTACTTGATTGCGAAGCTCTGTGCTAAGAAAGGAATCCAATCTGAAGAAAAGAAGTAAGATCTTAAAGCTTTGTGCTCTGAGAAAGGTAAGATAAGTGAAAATTTTTGTTTCGAAAAAATGGATCTAGGAATACTTGATAGATTTTGTCCTAGTCTGAAAACTAGGGCACAACTAGAAGAAAGAAGATTTGATATGAGTAGATCTGATAGAAATAGTGAAAGATATGTTCTTCCTATGAATAGAAAGAATGTATGGTCTAACAAATGGATGCAGGATCCTAGAAAGGATTTTTTGCAGGTTAGTTACTGTGATCCTAGTGCATTGTACATGAAATATTGGGGATCATTTAAAAGAAAGAGAGGATTAACTCTTTGTTATGGTTGCAAAAGACCGGGACATCTTGCTAAGGAATGCCCTGGTAGAGTTCCTAGTTTTATTTGTTGTAAAGCTATGGACCATCAAGTTTTGGATTTCCCTAATATGACTGCTAAAGTTGAAAAGATGAATATGAAACAAGAAAACCATGAGATAGGCCAAGAAACTAAGGATATGATAGAACCCCATAAAGAATCAAAGATTGTATTATTATAGATGAAAGAAACCTTGAATGATCATAGAGACATTAACTTGTCAGAGATCTTAAAAGAGAAGGAGTGTATAGAAACAAGAATAGGAGACTTCGAAATAGACTATATTTTGGATGAGGAAACACATGTGAATATCATGACAGAAAGAACTTGGGAAATTTTGGGAAAGTCTGTTATGGTTCCTTCATTGGGAGGAATAGGATTCTTTAAAGGGAAGATGATAACCCTATGTAGAATACTTACCCAAATACCTATGAGTGTTCATGGAACTTCGACAAAGGAAGAATTTGAGGTCATTAATTTTTTTGAGAACAACGCCTCATTTTCTATTGTGCTAGGAAAGACCTGGATTGAGAAAGATCAGATACAAAGGAAACAAGAAGAGGGAGATCTAGAATAGAAAAAGAAAGAACTAAGAGATTTCATGGCTAGGAGAATAACACACTTAATATAAGAACATAAGGACAAGTCGAAGCTACTGAGGACCAAAGATCTAAATGTCGAAGTTGAAAGAACACAGGAAGACTTGAAACACCTGTCTATACAAGAGAGTAGAGAACCTACTCCAGAAAGAGAAGAAGTATTACCCTTGAACACCTGCAGCAGTGCGAATTTACTATGCTAAGAGCAGATAAGAAAAAAAATGGAAAGAGGAACCCAGTGACTCAAATCACAGGGAAGAAAACTAGAAAGCTTAGTAGGAAGAAAGCAAGGTTAGAAAAATTGCAGGAAGTTCCAGAGAGGACTTCACATAAGGAAGGTCTGCAGAACTTGAACTTCGTCGGGATAGCAGAACAATGAAGATTGACACTTCACCATATAGAAGCAATATGACCGTTGGAGGCATCCTAACCGTTATACTGACGCTTCAGAATGGCTCGAACCACAGTTATGGCCAGAAAGATCGCCATTAGGCCGTTGGGACCGCGCCATAACAGATGGAATTGCATTGATTGAGGCGTTCCTACCCATTGGAGGAATTTGTACGATGTTAGCTATTTATATCGTCAAGTGTTGCACCGAGAACACTTTTGCAAACAATGATTATTCGAGCCCACAAAGAACTAGTTTCTTTCGCGATGTGCCTACTGAGACCTCGCTACCCAGTCTGATTACATTGAGTATTTGATCACCGACCTAATCTTAAGCGTGCATGTCAGGTGACTTCAGCGTAGTAGAGAAATCCATCAAAGAGATCCTCATAGAACTCATGGCTAAGAAGGTCATGTCCACAGGAGTCCAAGCCTCGTCGATGAGAGGAGTGCAAGAATCCCTGTCGAATGCTCGTGGATCTGGACCATCCCGAGCTGTGACAAAGAAACGAACCAAGCATTGTGATGACTTGGTGAATGTAAATCTCATCCCATCTATCCTGCCCAACTATATTCCACCTCTGGTTGGTGCGGTTAGTCATGACAATGTCCTGAGGGACTTTGACTACACCTTGATCACTGCATACCTTCTGAAGGGGATACACGCAGTAGGACCATAGCTAGGACATATTATTATGTTGAAGATCAGTGACTTCAAATTGGGTGACCGCAAGAACTACGACATGCTCGCCCCACATAAGTATTTGACCAAGACAAAGGGGAAGAATTTGAAGATCATCCCCCAGCCGTGGACCATGGACATCACAAGGTCCATCATTCTTAATGTGATGAAGATACCACATTTTGGTAGGCATCAGGAGGTTAATGTGTGCATTAAAATCCTGTTGTCTTGCTTCCATGGCGGTTATTTGTGGTTGGGAAGAAGAATCACCGTAGATCCAGCGCTGATCCATCAGATCACCAGATTAAGCATGCAAGGACTAGACCCATAAGAATTTTATCCAGGGAAGGCTGCAGTTCACGCCCTGGCACAGAAAATTAAAGATACTTATGGCGATGTGGAGAAGGGGAAGCAAGGC
This sequence comes from Picea engelmannii, assembly GCA_009831015.1. Classification (NCBI taxonomy): domain Eukaryota; kingdom Viridiplantae; phylum Streptophyta; class Pinopsida; order Pinales; family Pinaceae; genus Picea; species Picea engelmannii. The sequence continues at coordinate 5,136 of ML831424.1, read as the reverse complement.
TACAAGGTAGCCTCCATCCAGAATGGCATAGTGCACCTAGCCTGCCAGTTGATCGTTGGTAGGATAGTAAGGAAGAACAGACCCATGCAGGTCACAGGGTTCATTGTTGACCTCGTGGGAAAATGCATTGAAGGATTATAGATGAACTAGGCGAGATACCTTGTCAACCAGTTAGAACAAGACTGTCGCAAAGCTCAGGATTAGGGCTATGAGTTTCATTTCAGTTGCCTACTAATCCTCATTACCTTCATTGTGTGGGAGATGATGGAAGGAGCGACCTTCCTTGAAATTGAGCCATCTGAATCCCTAGCTGCGAATTTCACTATGCTCTGGTACTCGAGCGACATGGCTAAACAATGGCATCCAAACGCGGTGTTCCACACCTATTACCTACAGTTGAAGAGGGCTATTGAGTCTTTCCCTCATATGAAGTCGAACAACCTGCACAGGTTCAGACCATTTGTGAAGTTCCACGCAGATAGACATTATATTTATATCAATGCGTGCGCACACGAATATAAAGAAGAGCTCCAATCTTATTATAAGCTCACAGAGGAGGACATGGAAGAAATAACTAAGGAATGTCCTGTAGAGTTCCTTATACCTATCGACTAGGCAGAACTATCCGACCTCGACCTCATCGGAATTCATGTGGTTACTTGCGAAGATTATGATGCACCCAACAATAACAAAAGGAAGAAGAAGGAAGAGGTACAAGAGCTGAACAACGCATCATAAGAGACTGCTTCAGATTCACCAAGAGGAGGAGGAGGTGACAAAGTAGATGAAGAAGAGGACAAAGGAGAAGAAGACAAACATAAGCAAGGGGAAGTAACACCACCTAGGGATCCTCTTGATGAAGCTAATACATCCAAGAAAAGAAAGGTTTCCCCCACAAAACCTACATCGCGGAAGAAGCCAAAATCCACTAAACCACAGATCTAGACTATGCTCACAATGGATGACATAGATCTCATCATCGTTGTTGTATCAGATACATCAGAAAATATTTTACAGTGCAACGAAGCCAAGCAAGAAACCATGTATGATAGAATCGAAGAAGAGCTGAAAGGGGTACAACAAGCCCTCTACTCCAGCCGCGCAGTATCCACTGCGCCACCGTCATCAGAAAGAACATAGTTGGGAGATGAGCCTGCCCAGCTACACAAAATAGAAGATGCGATCGAAGCTCGCCTTCATCGTTTCCAAGAGGAAAAAGAGCAGGCCAGAGAGGCCCTGAAGTAAGCAGAAGAGGAAGACATAGAGAAACGTCGAGTTGTGCAGCAAGAAAAAGACGACATCTAAGCCAATTTTGCAGAGGATAGAGCGCAGATCCAGAAGGAGAAAGAGAAGTTGCTCGCGGAGTAGATTGGAGTGAAAGAAGAAGTCACTAGAGCACTTCACTATGTGACGGGCTTAGAAGAGATGGAAGAAGTCCCAGTGGGGAATCAAGTGGGGAAGCTTGTTGAATCTATTCAGTAGCTCCAACAAAGAGTAGCATAGCTAGAGTTACAAGCAGTGACAAGTACTCTGCAGAAAGTGAGAGACTAGAGAGAAAAAACTGCCCGAAGCGTAGTCTAGAGAATCAAGGCATTGGCCTTAGAATGCAAACAACTCAGTAGTCGAAGTGCATAGACTTATGAGCGTCTTGCAGACCCTGAACTAAGGACACTGGAGTCACAACTCCAGGAGGTAAAACAACAAGCAACATCAGTGCAAGAACAATTGAAGCCTCTGTCAGTGGTCGAAAGGATGAAAAGGTCCTAGGAACAACGCATGGTTCAGTAGGAGGTCCATGCCATACAGAGAAAAGTCGTGGAAGTGACACAACGACTCCAGCCTGTGTAGGATGAATCTTTCACACATTTTGAGGAAATCGAAGGACGAGGTGCAGAACTAGAACAAGTGGTCACCACAGTAGAACAATGCTTGGAAGGACCTATGACGAAGAATATTATTCAGGAGTTTGCTAAGAAGGAGGCTTTGGCGAAGCAACAGGTCGAGGCCTTAGAGGCAGAGTTACCTAGATCAGAGTGACTCAGGACGAGTCATAGGGGAGTGTTGGGGGCCTGTTGGCCCTTGACCAAGTTGTGGAAAACCTTGGTCATGGTTGACCATTTTTGGGACTTTGACAGGCTGGTCGAAGGCGGAGCACAAGGCGAAGCGGGATCTCGGGAGATCGTGGGATCTCGACATTTTTGGGTTTAGGGTTTATGTAACGGGTATGGGGATGTTGGCCCAGGGGTTTACCCATGTTTAGGCCATTTTGTAATGTATAAATAGAAATCTAGGTGATGTAAGTAAGGGCGACCTATGTGTGTAACATGGCCAGTGAGTTAAGTGTGAATGCTTTGTGCATACTGCATGTTGATAACTTGTAGAGCTAAGTGCAAGTGATTGTAAGAAGATTGTGTGTAGACTATAGGAAATCTTTGTGCTGCAACCTAGCTCGGGGAAGGAGGATCTGGTGAGGTGTGCGTAGATCTCATGTCCTATGCAGAGTGGGTTCTGAGGCTCTATGCATGTAAAGAAGATTGACAGAAGACAATAAAGAAAGAAGAAGAGTTGGTGGACGTAGCCCCACACTGGGGTGAACCACGTATATCCTATGTTATGGTTGCTTTGTTCTTTATGGTTGTTATGTGATTATTGTGATTTATGCTTAGTGTTGTGATCTGTGTGTTGAATGCATCTGATATAGTAGCTTAGTGCTTAGTGATGTGAATGAATGCCAGATCTAATCTATTTCTATGTGCTAAGTACTTGGATGTATTAGATTTTGCTGAATACTGCGTTGTTATGTAATTAGGGTCTGGACTTGCGATGTGAATAAGGGTTAAATATTCATGAATATTAACTGCTAAGTGCTTTGTTAAGTATTGTGATCACATATCTGTGTCCCAACTAGGTTGTAGACACTTGAGTCCTGCAACCACCCCTGCCTCTACCTCGGGTGAGACTTCAACTGCTTCGCCGGTGTTGTCAAAAGGGCCGATAGTTAGAGTTTTGTTGGTGCGCTATTGAAGCGTTGAACCCTGGGTCTGCCCCTGTGTCCCAACACATGGAGATACAATTCACATATTACATCTCTTGGCCATAGCCACATATTATATCCACATAAGCATTAATTAAACTGGGGATTATAATGAGGATGTTACAATATATATATATATATATATATATATATATATTACAGTGTTCATCTTGGTTGTATTATGTTGACTTCTTATGTTCATGAATGGTTATGTCACATAATGATGTTGATAAACTATGGCATCACATTGTGACATTCAAAAAAAGTTTTTGACATTGAAATATTTATCAAAATGTTATGTTGGATTGAACATTCATCAATGGTCATGTTAGATTGCAACATTCACCTTTGCTTTATGTAAAATTGATATATTCTTTAATGTTTATGTTGCATTACAACATTCATGAAGGGTTATGTCACATTGTGATATTAATAGGCCAACCTTGCTATTAATGTGCTTAATATATGCTTATTAATTTTCATCAAGGGGTTATGTCAAATTACCACATTTTTCATGAATTGTCTTGGATTGCAACATTTCTATGTCAAATTACAATATTCATCTTCGTTAAGTCTATGTGTATCTAGTATGTTCCTTAATGATTATTTTGCATTGTGATGTTTATGAAAGGTTATGTTAGGTTCAAACATGCAAAAATGATTTGATAATGATTCACTATTTCTAACATTTATGTTGTTAAATATAATAAAGCATATAGAAATGATTTGACAATGATTCAATATTTTTAACATTTTTTAATTATGATTTTAGTAAGCTTGAGTTGGCTAATTATAGTTGACCATATTTGAATATGTATTTAGTTCTTTGAAGTTTAATATGTTATGAGTGAAAATTAATGTTAGATAAAGTGAATAACATTATTTTTTAATTGTTTAAGTTAAATTTAATTCAAGAAACAAATTATCCTTCTTAAATTAATTAATTGAGTTAAATTTAATTTAAAAAAAATCTTCATCAATAAAAAATAAATACCTCAAGAATTTAAAATTTAAAAATCTCAAATTAAGGAAAATAAAATAAAATTGAGAAAACATAAGTTTATAAAAAATAAAAATTAAAAATCTCAAATTAAGGAAAATAAAATAAAATTGAGAAAACATAAGTTTATAAAAAGTAAAAAAAATTATTCAAAAATAATAGCCTCAATTTTTATTTTTATTTTAAATAGGATCTAGTGAATATAGTTAAGACTAAATGTTTGGACTAAATGTTCCCACTTCATTGGTAAGTCTAAGAAGATATTTCGTAGGAGGAAACACATGTTCTTAACCATTAGGCCCAGTCAGGGTTGTATCTTCTTAGTCTAAATGTTTTACCAAATTATTTTTTTGGGAATCTTTGTCCGAAATTTTTTGGGGATTTAAATGATTATTTCTATATAATCAAAGTGTCCCAAGGGTTTTACAGCATGCCAAACCATTTCTACATTAAAAAATAAATTTTAAATAACAAAAAATAATAATTTCATACAAATTTATATCACCAGATTTCGACAAACCATTTCATAAAACAGTTAATTCAACAAGACCGTTACAAACGAAGAGTCACACGAAACCGCTTCGCCCGTCTAAGATCTCGTATAACATCCGTCCATTTGTTTCTGTATATGGTGATGTCCTCCACCATCTCATCCCTGCGTCTGCTGATGCCACAGTCCCTTCATATCAATATATTGCAGAGCAGGCATTCCTTGTTATTTTGAGAGAAAAAACTTCACTGCAAATGGAGGCAGATCAGGCAACCAACATGGACATCGACAGCCGGCCAAAAAAACGTTTTGAAATCATCGGGGGAAATCCCATAGCCATCTGGACCTATTCAGGCATCAATTACCTAAACCCAAATCGTTTTGATACAAATTCCAGCATAAATATTTCTCAGATTTTCTGAGCTTGCAACTTTTTTTTGCAGACAAGGCTGATCTCAAAGGAAATTGCACCCTATGCCAAATCCCCAACAGGTTTCCCTGTGAGTTTTCTGCACTTGAAAAGTATACTGTAGTGATCAACACTGCTGATCTTGCTTAATGATTGGAATGGTGACAAGAAATTAAATTGCATGCAATGTACTTCATGTCTTA
>ML831423.1:138719-153287 GCA_009831015.1 Picea engelmannii | reverse complement strand
CATTAGAACGCCCTTCACCACTTTGGAGGAATTATTGTTGGTGTGAGGGAAAAACTCAAGGGAAATTAATAAGGTTGAAAAGCCCAATTAATAACCTGAGGATAAAAAACCCTCGGTGAAAGGAACTCTCCTAATGAATCGATCCCAAGGTAACTGACCTAAATATGACCCATGCAGACCTATTACATTATTAATCCACGTAGGGGTGCGGAAATTCCGTTTACAAAAAGGTGTGCTGGAGGCAAAAAATGCCCTGTAGAACCAAATAATCTTCGACAAATGAGCATCTGATGATGCATCTCTTCATGGAACATGGATTTGACCCCCATGTTGAATAGGCGGTCAACAGGTGTGATCCCTCAAGAGATAGCACATCCCATTTGGAGGCATCATCTTATTGGATCTTGGGTGTTGTGGTTGCCATTGAAAAGCAGTCCAATAGAGTAAGTGCTATCGGGGCATGCTTGGCTTAATGTGGATAATATTTATGCTTTGAATGTTTTTCAATTCCTACACATTAAATCACTTGGTTAACTTGTTTCCTTTGTATCTTGTGTATCTTATGTCTCTTGTTCATAATTGTTGTAACATCTTTCATTCATTTCTGTAAGTACTTGTATATATTTTTGTTGTGGGATAGTTGTACTTTTGTAATCTTTGTAATCACTTTTTAATCAACTCCCCTCAAACATTAGTTGCCCCTTTTGCCCAACCTTAGGCACTAGTCTTAGTTGAATTAAAGAAGGGCTTGCTTGACATAAATAAATCTTGCATCTTGCATTGCTGCCTTTGCATCATAGGTTAGTCGTCCCCCCAACCTTGTAACTAATTAAAACCAACTCCTCGAACATAACGCTAGTCATATATTGACAAAGTGTGCATGCATTTGCACTGTCATGCTCGCACCCATAACCAGTGAAGTTTCCATGGTCACAATATGGTCTTATCACTGTCTCATTCTTAGAGCCTTCCTCTGTCTGCATCTTCATGGCTTGCAACTGCTCTTGCAACATTTGGTTCTCTTCTTCTGCAACATGCAACAATGTCTTCAATCCATCATTCTCTGCTTGAATCATTTGGTTGAGCTCTTGAAGCTCATCGAACCATGACTGTTTTTGTGACCTTTCCATCCTTAGCTTCAAAACCTGCAATCGGTATCAAGCCTGCTCTGATACCACATGATCTGAACCCGGGGGCAATAAGTTTCCAATAATTGGTCGTTTATGTCACTCCTTTAAAAGGGTCAGATATAGATCATTTTACTTGAGTGATGTGCAATTAAAGGTAAAGTTGAAGTCTTATGCGCTTGAATTCGAAGTGAATGAAACCTCTTTAGCTTTCCTTATGTGTGATATGGCATGCTTGCATTTAATATCCTATGTGCGGAAATTCATAGAAAAGCAACATAAGACCATAATACACATAATGGATATGACACTTCCCTTAATAACAGAGTTCACCCGATGTGGGCTACCTCTCTGGGTCATGCTCCGAAGCCTAGCCGCTTTATTCTCCTCACTGTAATGATGTCTCTCCTTTACAAGTTGTAAGGCCAAAGTCCATTTTCGGTGACAACAACAAGAGATCGGAATGTGATCATGAATGTATACAGCTTCACAAGTTCTCATACTCATGAGGCATCCATGATTTTGACATGGACATCATTCCCACATACTCAATACATAAAAGGAAGGAAGAATAAAATATGACCCCCATCAACATGGAGCCATCAAAAACCTTAGATATGTTGCTCAGATCCAAGCATAAATATGCAGCCCATACAAACATCCCGAAATAACGAGATTTAGAACTGCTTCATTAGCCACTTATGATGCAAGTGCCACAATTTCTCTATCGCATGTAACTGATTGGTTTGATGTGAAAGAAGAGAAGAAAATAATAGAGAGAAGGATTAGACTGATCTTGCTACCTTGTTGCAGCCTCTCTATGCTCCTTCAAACTTGTAACACGCATGCTATGCTGCAACATTTAATGACAAAACAACAGAATGAAAAGCATGCTTACATTGGCTTTTCCAGAACATAGCTTGCTAATATGAAGCTCTGTTGTAAAATAAACCTAGTGAATGGATTCACGTCATCGAATTACCTAAAAACGACTGTCAAATCGTCTCCATCCGAGTTGGACACTTTCAGGCCCAAGAGATACCTCTGCCTCGATTACCGTGCCATTGCCTCTGCAATAAATAACCCATTTTGGAGTTAAGCTACATAAGCTTTGCTCATATCAGAAAAATAACACCACCACTGCGTTCGTGGCGTCATTTTACCTAAAATTGATTGTCTCCATGCCTCGATCCGAGTCGGACACCCTCAAACCCAAGAGGCACCCTTGCCTCAGTTTGTGTGCCAAAATCCGTACCAGTTCATACAGTCTGTACGGATCTGTACGGACTCACTTAGTTCTCCACTATCATGCTCGGTGTGTGTCCCAAACTCCGAACTGGACCCCCTTCTTATACCATTTCTCGGGCAGTTTTGTAATAAATGACATCGTTGGTGGAGCGGTTAGTGGAGGCTAAGTTAAGAACTTAGTTGGCGGAGGTCCTTTGGTCGAATCCCACAAGCCTCCCATTGTTTTGGCATATGGTTACAACCATGTTGGCATGCCCTGTCACATATGGTGGGCAACCACTAAAATAGCAGAACGGTAATTAACTGGCGGGGAATATGGCAGGTGTGCCATATATGGCGAATCCCTTTGCTATTTTTGGCAGATAGTTGGACAACCCCTAAGCTAGAGGAAGGTTCCATATTTAGCGGATGACTTTTTTTGGAAAACAGTTACAACCATGTTGGTGTGCCCTACCAAATTTGGCAAGAAGCCACTAAAATAGAGGAGCGGTAATTAAATGGTGGGGAATATGGTAGGTGTGCCATATATGGCGGATCCCTTTGCTATTTTTGGCGAACAGTTGGACAACCCCTAAGCTGGCGGAAGGTTCCATATTTGGCGGACGATTGTGCGGTATATGTTATTCATTGGAGTGTGGTCGTATGGTTTAATATGTAACCAAGGGTTGGGCCAAAGGCCGAGCCCTTTCCTTCCCCCATACGCAACTTTATTAAACTTCAAATATAATTTCCCCCACATTACAAATAAGAAACATAGTGTGGTGTAATCGTTGGCGCGGATGTGTGGGGCCTTTGGGATAATGGAGAGGTCATGAGTTCAACTCTTGGGGAGTCATAAAACTTTTACATATCAACCATTGGATGGGTGCCACGTGGCAGCCCATGACTAGGCCAGGGGGCACCATATAATTTGTCCAAGGAAATGCCACTTGTCACCACATGATTTGCCCATGAAACTGACACGTGTCATCACCTATTTGTCATTCTTTCCATGTCATCCCATTCCAACTCAACTGAATGGACGTGCCATGTGTCACCCTTGCAGTGGTTCCACGTGTCACTTTGACTTTTTGACTTTTGACCAAGTTTGAATGAACTTTGACCGCTTATAACTTTTGATCCGTAACTCCGTTTGACGAGTCGTTTGCGTCGTTAGAAATATTGCAACACACTATTCGTGATCATGTTATTTTCACGAAGTTCTGGGAACTTTGAATTTTTCCCTTTCGCTGCCTGTTGAGGCAATTCTAAGCCTCTTGGGACATTTCTGAAACTTCTGTGATGTTCCCTAGATCCATCCGGATCACGTCTCCCAACTGAAAGGACTTTTGGTCCCCAAAAGTCATTACATTAAGTTTCATTTCCATTGGACTTACAATAAGAAACCCTTACCCAAACTACCTCACAAGGCCTAACAATATCAAAATGTGCCAGAAAAAAGAAGTGACATCAACAATTATCACTTTTACACAATACCCTTCTACAGGGTCTGAATTGCAACATGTGATTTACAAAATATCGCCACTCTCGACTACCTCAAGAATTTTTCCCATTTTTTTGAACATGTCCTCTTTACCGAGTTGTCCTTTATCCGGTAGTTGGTCTTCTCCTGGTGGCAGATTTTCTTGCAGTACTGCCTGACTGGCTATCCCCCTCGGAGGTGTCTTCTTGGTCTTCGTGTCCCTATTTGGACGTAGATCTGGATATAAGGCTCAACAAGTGGCCTCATGATGCCCATCTCTTCTACAATGGCTGCAGTAGCCTTTCTCCTTCAGAGGTGTATTCCCCTTACTCTTTTTCGTGTGTGGAAAGCAATCTACCATCCTCACCCTTCTCCTGGTTTCCATAAACTTCCTACACAAGGATTTTATCTTCCAACACTGGGACACTGCGTGGTTATTCAATCCAAAAAAAGTGCATGGTATTTGATGCCACAAGCTCTATTTTATATGATTAACATGCTTATAATCAAATGGAATTTTAGAGTTTTGAGATTTCTTATACCTCTGTGAGTTTCCTCTGGATTCAGACTGGCAAGAAGAGTTGGTCTCAACTCTGTCATTGCGATGCTCACCTCTCCCTAGAGATGTATCGAATCCTCGACCATGAGAAGTTGTGCTCCGGGCCTTGCACTGAATCAATTTCATCTCTTGATGAAATGTTGACCTCTGGAGTCTCAGGGACTGTCGTAGGGTCTTCTTCCTGAATGGTTTTGGAGCTTTATCCAACATCCTTTGGGACATATCCTATCCCAGCATATCGAGGCCAAACCACTGCCTCAATGGGATACACAATACCTTGGCCATTGGTTCCAAGGCCTCCTCCTTTGTATCCCATTTTTCTCATCAACTTTAAGCTGATGCAAGAAGCATGATGTTCAAGGATTTCAAAAGAATCATCAGCATTAATCAAGGAAGGAACTACACATGGTTTATTTACCTCTACCTCAAACTAGGACCCTTGGTCTGCTTCTTGAGATGTGTCCAGTTGTTCTTGGTGAGAAGGATCAGTGGAAGATGCTTCTAGGAATCATCCTTGGTTTTTGGATGCATGAAGCTCATCTTCATTTGTTTGACAAAGTGTGCATGCATATGCACTGTCATGCTCGCACCCATAACCGGTAAAGTTGCCATGGTCACAATATGGTCTTATCACCGTCTCATTCGTAGAGCCTTCCTCTGTCTGCATCTTCATGGCTTGCAACTGCTCTTGCAACCTTTGGTTCTCTTCTTCTGCAACATGCAATAATGTCTTCAATCCATCATTCTCTGCTTGAAGCATTTGGTTGAGCTCTTGAAGCTCGTCGAACCACGACTGTTTTGGTTACCTTGCCATCCTTAGCTTCAACACCTGCAATTGGTATCAAGCCTGCTCGGATACCACGTGATCTGAACCCGGGGGCAATAAGTTTCCAATAATTGGTCGTGACAGAGTCGTTTCTGTCACTCCTTTAAAAGGGTCAGTTATAGATCGTTTTACTTGAGCAATGTGCAATTAAAGATAAAGTTGAAGTCTTATGCACTTGAATTTGAAGTGAATGAAACCTCTTTAGTTTTCCTTATGTGCAATATGTCATGCTTGCATTTAATATCCTATGTGCCGAAATTCATAGAAAAGAAACATAAGAACATAATACGTATAATGGATATGACACTTCCCTTGATAATGGAGTTCACTAGATGTGGGCTACCTCTCCGGGTCATGCTCTAAAGCCTAACCGCTTTATTCTCCTCACTGTAATGATGTCTCTCCTTTACAAGTTGTAAGGCCAAAGTCCATTTTCGATGACAGCAACAAGAGATCGGAATGTGATCAGGAATGTATACAGCTTCACAAGTTCTCATACTCATGAGGCATCCATGATGCTGACATAGACATCATTCCCACATACTCAATACATAAAAGGAAGGAAGAATAAAATATGATCCCCATCAACATGGATCCATCAAAAGCCTTAGATATGTTGCTCAGATCCAAGCATAAATATGCAGCCCATACAAACATCCCGAAATCATGAGATTTAGAACTGCTTCATTGGCCACTTATCATGCAAGTGCCACATTTTCTCTATCACATGTAATCGTCTCCATCCGAGTCAAGACACTTTCAAGCCCAAGAGACACCTCTGCTTCGGTTACCATGCCACTGCCTCTGCAATAAATGACTCATTCTGGAGTTAACCTACAAAATCTTTACTCAGATCATAAAACTAACACCACCACTGCGTTCTTGGCATCATTTTACCTAAAAATGACTGTCTCCACGCCTCGATCCGAGTCGGACACCCTCAGACCCAAGAGGCACCCTTGCCTCGATTTGCATGCCAAAATTCATACCATGACGTACAATATGTACAGATCTATACTAACACGCTCAGTTATCCACTCCCATGCTCAGTGTGTCCCGAACTCTGAACCGGACCCCCTTCTTATACCATTTCTCGACAGTTTTGTAATAAATAACACCGTTGGTGGAGTAGTTAGTGAAGCCTAAGTTAAGAACTTAGTTGGCGGAGGTCCCGGGGTTGAATCCCATGAGCCTCCCCTTTTTTTGGCATACAGTTATAATCATGTTTGCGCACCCTAGAAAATATGGTGGGCGGCCACTAAAATAGTGGAACGGTAATTAACTGGTGGGGAATATGGCAAGTGCGCCATATATGGCGGATCCCTTTGCTATTTTTGGCGGACAGATGGACAACCCCTGAGCTGGCGGAAGGTTCCATATTTGGAAGACGGTTGTGAGGTATATGATATTCATTGGAGTGTGGTCGTATGGTTTAATATGTAACCAAGGGTTGGGCCAAAGGCCTAGCCCTTTCCTTCCCCCATACACAACTTTATTAATCTTTAAATATAATTTCCCCCACATTACAAATAAGAAACATAGTGTGGTGTAATGGTTGGCGCGGATGTGTGGGGCCTTTGGGATAATGGAGAGGTCATGAGTTCGACTCTTAGGGAGTCATAAAACTTTTACCCATCAACCATTGGAGGGGCACCACGTGGCAGCCCATGACTAGGCCACATGGCACCATATAATTTGTCCAAGCAAATGCCACTTGTCACCACATGATTCGCCCATGAAACTGACACGTGTCATCACCTCAATTTCCCACCTGTTTTCCATTCTTCCCATGTCATCCTATGCAACCTCAGCTATACGGACGTGCCACGTGTAACCCTTGCAATGGTTCCACGTGTCACTTTGACTTTTTGACTTTTGACCAAGTTTGACTGAACTTTGACCGTTTATAACTTTTGATCTGTAACTCTGTTTGACGAGTCGTTTGCATGGTTAGAAATATTGCGACGCACTAGTCACGATCATGTCATTTTCATGGAGTTCTGGGAACTTTTATTTTTTCCCTTTATCTGCCTGTTGAGGCCATTCTAAGCCTCTTGGGACACTTCAAAAACTTATGTGATGTTCCCTAGATCCATCCAGATCATGTCTCCCAACTGAAAGGACTTTTGGTCCCCAAAATTCATTACATTAAGTTTCATGTCCATTGGACTTACAATAAGAAACCCTTACCCAAACTACCTCACGAGGCCTAACAATATCAACATGTGCTAGAAAAAAGAAGTGATATCAACAATTATCACTTTTACACAATACCCTTCTACGGGATCTGAATCGCAACATGTTATTTTCAAAATATGCCCACTCTCAACTAACTCAAGGATTTTCCCCAATTTTTCAACCATTTTTCTGAACATGTCCTCTTTACCGAGCTATCCTTTATCGAGTAGTTGGTCTTCTCCTGGTAGTGGATTTTCCTGCAGTACTGCCTAACTGGGTGTCCCCCTCGGAGGTGTCTTCCTGGTTTTCTTGTCCCTCTTTGGACGTAGATCTGAATGTAAGGCCCAACAAGTGGCCTCATGATGCCCATCTCTGCTACAATGCCTGCAGTAGCCTCTCCTTCAAAGGTGTATTCCCCCTACTCTTTTCTGTGTGTGGAAAGAAATCTTCCATCCTCGTCCTTTTCTTGGTTTCCATAACCTTCCTGCACAAGGATTTTCTCTTTTAACACTGGGACACTGCGTGGTTTTTCAATCCAGAAAAAGTGCATGGTATCTGATGCCACAAGCTCTTTTTTATATGATTAACATGCTTATAATCAAATGGCATTTTAGAGTTTCAAGATTTCTTATACCTCAGTGAGTTTCCTCTGGAGTCAGACTGGCAAGAAGATTTGGTCTCAACTCTGTCATTGTGATGCTCATCTCTCCCTGGAGATGTCTCGAATCCTCGATCATCAGAAGTTGTGTTCCTGGCATGCACTGAATAAATTTTATCTCTTGATGAACTGTTGACCTCTGGAGTTTCAGTGACTGTCCTGGGGTCTTCTTCCCAAATGGTTTTGGAGCTTTCTCCAACATCCTTTGGGACATAGCCTATCCTGGCATATTGAGGCCAAACCACTTCCTCAATGGGATCCACAATACCTTGGCCATTGGTTCCAAGGCCTAATCCTTCGTATCCCATTTTTCTCATCAAATTTAAGCCGATGCAAGAAGCATGATGTTCAAGGATTTCAAAAGAATCATCAACATTAATCAAGGAAGGAACTACACATGGTTTATTTACCTCTACCTCAAACTGGGACCCTTGGTCTGCTACTTGAGATGTGTCCAGTTGTTCTTGGTGAGTAGGATCAATGGAAGATGCTTCTAGGAATCCTCCTTGGTTTCTGGATGCATGACGCTCATCTTCATTTGTTTGACAAAGTGTGCATGCATTTTCACTGTCATGCTCGCACCCATAACCGGTGAAGTTTCCATGGTCACAAGATGGTCTTATCATTGTCTCATTCGTAGAGCCTTTCTCTGTCTGCATCTTCATGGCTTGCAACTACTCTTGTAACCTTTGGTTCTCTTCTTCTGCAACATGCAACATGCAACAATGTCTTCAATCTAGCATTCTCTGCATGAAGCATTTGGTTGAGCTCTTGAAGCTCATCGAACCACGAATTTTTTGGTGACCTTTCCATCCTTACCTTCAAAAGCTGCAATTGGTATCAATCCTGCTCTGATACCACATGATCTGAACACGGGGTCGATAAGTTTCCAATAATTGGTCATTTTTGTCACTCCTTCAAAAGGGTCAGTTATAGATCGTTTTACTTGAGCGATGTGCAATTAAAGTTAAAGTTGAAATCTTATGCTCTTGAATTCGAAGTGAATGAAACCTATTTAGTTTTCCTTATGTGTGATATGTCATGCTTGCATTTAATATCCTATGTGCATAAATTCATAGAAAAGCAACATAAGAACATAATACACATAATGGATATGGCACTTCCCTTGATAATGGAGTTCACCCAATGTGGGCTAACTCTCTGAGTCATGCTCCAAAGCCTGACCGCTTTATTCTCCTCGTTGTAATGATGTCTCTCCTTTACAAGTTGTAAGGCCAAAGTCCCTTTTCAGTGACGACAACAAGAGATCGGAATGTGATCATGAATGTATACAGCTTCACAAGTTCTCATACTCATGAGGCATCCATGATGTTGACATGGACAACATTCCCATATTCTCAATACATAAAAGGAAGGAAGAATAAAATATGACCCCCATCAACATGGAGCCATCAAAAGCCTTAGATCTACTGCTCAGATCCAAGCATAAATATGCAGCCCATACAAAGATCCCGAAATCACGAGATTTAGAACTGCATCATTGGCCACTTATCATGCAAGTGCCACAATTTCTCTGTCACATGTAACTGATTGGTTTGATGTGAAAGAAGAGAAGAAAAGAATAGATAGAAGGAATAAATTGATCTTGTTGCCTTGCTGCAGCCTCTCTATGCTCCTTCAGACTTGTAACATGTATGCTATGCTGCAACATTTAATGACAAAACAACATAATGAAAAGCATGCTTACATTGGATTTTCCAAAACTTAGATTGTTGATCTGAAGCTCTGCTGCAAAAACAAATCTTGTGAATGGATTCACGTCGTCGAATTACCTAAAAACGACTGTCAAATTGTCTCCATTCGAGTCAGACACTTTCAAGCCCAAGAGACATATCTACCTCGGTTACTGTGCCAGTGCCTCTGAAATAAATGACTCATTATGGAGTTAAGATACATAATCTTTGCTCAGATCATAAAACTAACACCACCATTGTGTTAGTGGCATCATTTAACCTAAAAATGATTGTCTCCACGCCTCGATCCGAGTCGGACACCCTCAGACCCATGATGCACCCTTGCCTCGGTTTGCATGCCAAAATCTATACCAGGACGCACAGTCAATACGGGCGCACTCTGTTCTCCACTCTCTTTCTCGGTGTGTGTCCTGAATTCTGAACTGGACCCCCTTCTTATACCATTTCTCTGGTTTTTTTGTAATAAATGCACCGTTGGCGGAGCGGTTAGTGCAGGCTAAGTTAAGAACTTAGTTGGCAGAGGTCCCGGGGTCGAATCCCACGGGCCTCCCCTTTTTTTTCCATATATTTACAACCATGTTGGCGTGCCCTGCCAAATCTGGTGGGCGACCACTAAAATAAGGGAACGGTAATTAACTGGCAGGGAATATGGCAAGTGCGCCATATATGGCGGATCCCTTTGTTATTTTTGGCGGACAGTTGGACAACCCTAAGCTGAAGGAAGGTTCCATATTTGGCAAACGGTTGTGCGATATATTCTATTCATTGGAGTGTGGTCGTATGGTTTAATATGTAACCAAGGGCTGGGCCGAAGGCCTATCCCTTTCCTTCCCCCATACGCAACTTTATTAAACTTCAAATATAATTTCCCCCACATTACAAATAAGAAACATAGTGTGGTGTAATGGTTGGCGCGGATGTGTGAGGCCTTTCGACTAATGGAGAGGTCATTAGTTCGACTCTTGGGGAGTCATAAAAAATTTACCCATCAACCATTGGAGGGGTGCCACATGGCAGCCCATGACTGGGCCACGTGGCACCACATAATTTGTCCAAGCAAATGCCACTTGTCACCACATGATTCACCCATGAAAGTGACACATGTCATCACCTAAATTGCCCACCTGTTTTCCATTCTTTCCATGTCATCCCATGCCAAATCAGCTATACGAATGTGCCACGTGTCACCCTTGCAGTGGTGCCATGTGTCACTTTGACTTTTTGACTTTTGACCAAGTTTGACTGCACTTTGACTGCTTATAAATTTTGATCTGTAACTCTGTTTGACGAGCCGTTGAGGCCATTCTGAGCCTCCTGGGACACTTCTAGAACTTCTTTGATGTTCCCTAGATCCATCTGGATCATGCCTCCCAAATGAGAGGACTTTTGGTCCCCAAAATTCATTACATTAAGTTTCATGTCCATTGGACTTACAATAAGAAACCCTTACCCAAACTACCTCACAAAGCCTAACAATATCAACATGTGCCAGAAAAAAGAAGTGATATCAACAATTATCACTTTTACACAATACCCTTCTATGGGGTCTGAATCGCAACATGTGATTTACAAAAGATGGCCACTCTCGACTAACTCAAGGATTTTCCCCATTTGTTCAACCATTTTTCCAAACATGTCCTCTTTACCGAGTTGTCCTTTATCTAGTAGTTGGTCTTCTCCTGGTGGCGGATTTTCCTGTAGTACTGTCTGACTCATTGTCCCCCTCAGAGGTTTCTTCCTGGTCTTCTTGTCCCTCTTTGGATGTATATCTGTATGTAAGGCCCAACAAGTGGCCTCACGATGCCCATCTCTGCTACAATGGTTGTAGTATCCTTTCTCCTTCAGAACTGTATTCCCCCTGCTCTTTTCTGTGTGTGGAAAGCAATCTTCCATGCTCATCCTTCTCCTGGTTGCCATAACCTTCCTGCACAAGGATTTTCTCTTCCAACACTGGGACACTGGGTGGTTATTCAATCCAGAAAAAGTGCATGGTATTTGATGCCACAAGCTCTGTTTTATATGATTAACATGCTTATAATCAAATGGAATTTTAGAGTTTCTAGATTTCTTATACCTCAATGAGTTTCCTTTGGAGTCAGACTGGCAAGAAGAGTTGGTCTCTGAAACTACCTTTTAGGGAACTCACCCAACTTAGACAGACAAGATCACTAGAGGTTTACATAGAAGAGTTTCATAGGATAGCAGTTATGGTACAGGATGTGTCTCAATCAAGACTTATGATGCTCTTCACAGAAGGGTTGATGGATCCCTTGAGGGGTTGGGTCAAGGCTTTTAATCCTGCCAACTTGCATGATGCGATATGGAAAACTAGGGACTTAGGATCATAAGAAAAGATGAGATTTACCCCTAGACCTCCTCTAAACCAAGGGGGTAGAGACCAAACACCTCCTATGAATCAAGGAGGGAGATACCAAAGGGTGTTTGACCGAGGAAGGGGTAGGATGGATGAGCCCACTAGGAGGGAGTTGAGAAGGAAGCAATTGTGCTTCACCTGCAAAGAGTCTTGGGATCCAACACATAAATGCATGGGAAAGGGAAAGGATCACTACATCGAGGTGAACTTGGATGATGAGGAGGAGGAAGATTTCGGCCATCTATAGAACATAGAGGCATATGCCACATGACACGCAGAAGAGGAGGATGCAAGCCACAACCTTGCAGTAGATGAAAAGGTGACACGAGCATCCATCAACGAGGTACCTAAATTCAACACTTTAAGGATGAGAGGGGTGCTATAAGGGAAGAAGGTCTCAGTTCTCATTGATGGGGGTGCTTCACACAACATCATTGATTCATCCCTACTGCAAAGGAGACACATACCTACAGTTGAGTTTGAGGGATTTCGTGTGGAGGTAGAAGGGAGGCACACCATGCCTTGTGACAGATACATTCTAAGGATTTCTATGTTATGGACCTTCCAGACACCAACATCATCCTTGGAGTACAGTGGCTTAGTACATTGGGGCCAATCACCACAAATTACAAGACCATGGAAATGTCTTTTACAGAGGAAAATGGGAAAAAGGTGGTTCTCAGGGGCATGACAGGAAACACACCGAGAGTGGTGACAACAAAGCACATGGAGGCCATCTTCAGGAGGGAATACATTGCTTATGCAACAGAGTGTAGAATATCAGTTAGGGTGGATAAGAAGGGGGAAACTCACTACTCACCAGAGATCCAGAGAATCATTGACATACACAGCAAGGCCTTTGAGCCCATACCACCAAGGGCCCCACCAGATAAGGGGTTTGAGAACATCATAGAGTTGGAGGAGAGTGAGAAACCAGTCATCACCGCTCCCTATAGGCACCCCAAGAAGTATAAAGACGAGATTGAGAATGCCATTAAAGAATTATTAGACATGGGCAACATTAGGCCAATTTCCAGTCCCTTTGCATCTTCTGCGGTATTGGTGAAAAAGAAGGATGGGACGATGCACATGTGTATTGACTACAAGGCTTTAAAAAGGAAGACAATAAAAAATAGATACCCCATCCCGAGGATTGATGAACTATTGTATAATCTCCATGGGGTTGTATACTTCACAAAGATTGACTTGCGCTCTTGCTATCATCAGATAAATATGAGGGAGCAAGATATCTCCAAAATTGCTTTCCGATGTCACTATGGACACTATGAGTTCTTGGTAATGCCTTTTGGGTTGAATAATGCACGAACCACCTTCCAATATTGCATGAATCATTTGTTCAACAAGAAACTGAGGAAATTCATCTTGGTCTTCTTTGATGACTTGTTGATATATAGCAAAACTTGGGAGGAGCACCTTCAACATGTAGAGCAGATTTTGGCTATCATGGAAGAGAAATCCTTATATTCTAAGGAATCCAAATGTGAATTTGGAATGACACAGGTCCTTTATTTAGGTCACATCATTGGAGTGAAGGGGGTACAGGTGCACCAAGAGAAGATACAAGCTATACTTGACTGGCCCACACCTAAGACACTTACAGAATTGAAGAGATTTTTGGGCATATGTTGCTATTACAGGAGGTTTGTCAAGGGTTTCTCTCGAATTTGCGCACCTTTGACCGATTTGACCAAGAAAGGGGCATTCAAGTGGAGCCTAGAAGCACAGTTGACCTTTGACAAAATGAAGAAGGTGATGAGTATGTCTCCAGTATTGGCCCTACCAGATTTCGCACAACCTTTCACATTGGAGTGTGATGCCTCAGGGGAAGGAATTGGGGCAGTGCTTATGCAGAATATGTTGGATTACTAAGAGGGGGGGTGAATCAGTAATAGAGCAATTTAATCCTTTTTAACCATATAATTCACGTGTTATATCAATGTAGCATTATCATCCAATAATTGCACAGTAAACAAACAATGAAAAAATGAGCAATCATACACATACACAGTACACCAGTGTTTTTACGTGAAAACCCAAAGCAGTAGAAAACCACATAATGTTTTTCTTATATGTCTTGAAGAATTACATTCATTGGAATCACCGACTTCCTTTGTTTTCCAGCTGCAACTGGAAGGAGGCTCCAACCCCCAGTTTCTCAGGCTACAACCTGAGGGAAGCTCCAACTCCCCAATTCTCTGGCTACAACCAGAAGGAGGCTACAACCCATTATGTCCTCTGGCTACAACCACTTGTCCTTGCCCCATCCAACCGCCCTGACGTAGAAGTAGAATGATGGAACCATTGTCACACTATCACTATGAGATATACCACTGTAAAACTATACCAACATGTACCATTGACCTGCAGCCAACCTGTACCACTACCTTGTAATCAACCTGT
>ML831423.1:111976-138603 GCA_009831015.1 Picea engelmannii | reverse complement strand
TGTAGCCCACATATGTATGTGACCTAATTGTTATGCAGCTTGTGTATGCCTTTTGAAAACTAGGGTTTTCTTTCTTCTGAGAACTTCTGACCCTCTGTAACTTCTTTCACATAGATATGCAACTTGTCATTGTATCCATATTGTATTTGTACCCTGTGCATGCATCCTCATACATAACCTTTACCCAAAAACTCTATATCTCTCTCTATTCATGTGCCATATAGGTGTGTGTAATCATGAACAAGTATAATAACCCTCACATGATCTAGATATCAAACCCTTTCTAGTATTCAGCCTCTCAATAAATCAACCACTTCACAAATACAAGCTCTCAGCCATGTACCATAAAAACTCTTACCCATATGCCAATAAATACAAGATGTGCCTCAACTCTAACAAGAAGTATCAATGATAAATATTGATTATACCGGAATTGTATTTCTGTAGATTTGAATTATACAGAAGATCCCATGCAACCACTAGTCTCTCTAGGGAGAATCCTCAAATCTCCATAACCATTTCTCATGCATACATCAAAATCCAACTACGCATAGAAATAAGACATACCTTTTGAACCAATGGATAGATCTGATGTATCTGAGCACTGTAAACCTTCCTGGGAGCTTGATCATAGAATCTAGAACCTCAACATCTTCATATTCTCAAGTTTCCATGGCTTTACCCTCATGCATGTTCCCTAATACACTGCCAGCCCGCATATGTACGCACCCTAATACATTGTCAGCCCGCGTACACCTTAGAAATTAGGGTTTTTTAGTATTAGTTGTAATTCTGAAATTTTTGTCGTCAACCCTTCGTGCTACCTCAGACTTTCGCAACTTCATATGTATCGATGAGTGTGATTAAATGAGAGAGCCTTGCCTCTTATTTATACTTTCATGTAGCATCCTCAAGGGGTTATCTTTTAACCATCTTAACCCACTTTCCTTATTTTAGGGTTAACCCACTTATAACCACTTGTCCACTTAACTTGATTGCTTTCCATAGTTAGTAAGTTCTCCATTAACTTTATTATTTAAATAATTGCTTTTTCATCCTCTTTGACTTATAGTACACTCATCACTTCACTTTATTATTTAAATAATTTCTTCTTTGCAAACACTTTGACGACTTTGACCTTTTGGGGCTTCTAGATGACTCATGAGGGTTCTCCAACTTCATATGGCCATAACTCTCTAACCGTGAGGAGTTATGTGACGTTCCACATACCATAGGAAATGGAATGACATGTATTAACCATCTAGAATAGTATTACCTACAAATATATCAAAAATCATACCATTATCCATCAAACAAACTTGGGTCCATTACCCAAACCTTTGTGCTACCAGAATTCGCTACCGGACTTTCTTCAAGGGTTGACATCAATGACAACCAACCCAATTAATCAACAATCTCCCCCTTTGGAGTTGATGGCAATACTCTGATGCAATACTGAAGTCATATCACTCATGCTCCCTCTATGACCATCGCTCCCCTTGGAACCATACCTCTATGCTCTGCATTTTTGATAAATCTCTCCCCCTTTGTCATCAATGGTAAAGGTATATTTCCATCTTGGGATGCTCCCCCTAACTGAATTGTCCTTGGGGATACTCCCCCTGACTGAACTCTTCCTAAAACTTATCTCCCGACCTAAACTATCCTCTTTATGGTGCTTCCTCGTGTAGATCTAAGACATATAAGATAATCATTCAAAAGGATTCATTTTGGAGTAGAAATTACTCTGAGTCTCTAGCGAAGATACTCAAAGGCTTCTATTGGAAGCAGTTTTGTAAATATGTCTGCCACTTGTTCTTTTGTGCCCACATATTTAACTCTGATGTTCTTATCTGCAACCTGTTCCCGTAGAAAGTGATACTTGATTGGAATGTGCTTCGTCTTGGAGTGCATCACAGGGTTCTTTGAGATATTGATGGTGCTTGTATTATCACAATAGATTAGAATGGGATCGTCATACTCAACCTGTATATCTGTCAGAGTTTGTTTCATCCATAGAACCTGTGTACAACATGTTGTTGTTGCAATATACTCTACCTCTGTTGTAAATAAGGATATTGATGATTGTTTCTTATTTAGCCATGATACTAAACACTAACCCAAGTATAATGTTGCTCCACTGGTGCTTCGTCGGTCATCAATGCAACCTGCCCAATCTGCATCTGTGTAGGAAATAAGTGATAGATCCTTTCCTTTTGGATACCATAATCCAAACTCTTATGTTCCTTTGAGATATATGAAAATCCTCTTCACTGCTAATACATGTGATTCCTTTGGTGCTGCTTGAAATCATGCCACCTGTCCAACTACCTGCATTACATTTGGTATGGATGTTGTTACATATAGTAATATGTCAATAATTGACCTGTATTTCCTCTGGTATGTAGACTTTGAATCATCATCTTTGCTCAACTTGCAATTGGTTTGCATAGGAGTGATAACTGGTTTGCAATCTTCCATTCCGAACCTCTTTAGAATTTCTCTGATATACTTAGTTTGAGAAATAAAAATTCCTTGGTTTCTTTGACGTATCTGAAGACCCAAAAAGAAGGATAGTTCTCTGAGTAATGACATTTCAAATTCATTATGCATATCCTTTGCAAATTTCTGGCTTAACTTGTCATCATTGCTTCCAAAAATAATATCATCAACATAAACTTCAATTAATAAAATACTATCTTGAGTTATCTTGATGTAGAGGTTGTTGTCTACACTTCCTTTTCTGAACCCTGCATGTTGTAGATATTTATCCAGTCTAGAGTATCATGCTCTAGGAGCCTGTTTTAGACCATACAAGGCCTTCTTCAATTTACAGACATAATTTGCATTCTCTGACAACTGAAATCCTTTTGGTTGTTCAATGTAGACTTATTCTTCAAGTTCCCCATTTAGAAAAGTTGATTTTACATCCATCTTATACACTTTAATATTCTTGGAGCATGCATAATCTAAAAGCAATCGGATTGCTTCCATTCTGGAAACTGGGGCAAATGTTGCTTCAAAGTCGATTCCTTCAACTGTGCGTATCCTTTACATACCAATCTAGCTTTGTTCCTTGTAACATGTCCATCTTCATTCAATTTATTCCTAAATACCCACTTTGTGCCCATCACATTCTTATTCTTTGGTCTTGGAACCAATTCTCAAGTGTCATTTTTCTCTATTTGATCCAATTCTTCATCCACCGCCTTATTCCAAAATTTATCTTTGCTGGCCTCTTCAAAACTGTTTGGTTCAATTGTATATGAGAGTGCTAGGTGTGTTTGTTCTATTGAACGAATTCTTATTCTAGTCTCAACTCCTGTATGTTTGTTTTCGATAATCTGATCTGAAGGATGATTCTTCTGTACTCGTTTTCTAGGTGTCTTTGGAGGCACTTGTTGAACTTTCTCTTCTACTTCTGTCTGATCCTCTTCATCTTCCCCTTCTACTTCTTCGTCATCTTCTGCTTCTTCTTTGTAAAGTTGTTCCATTGATTCATTTTCTTCTTCCTTTAATTCTCGTCTACCTGTTTCATCAATTGTTACATTGATGCTTTCCACAACTTTGTTTAACCTCAGGTTGTAACACTTGTATGTTTTCCTTGTAATTGAGTAACCAACAAGTACTCCTTTGTCCACATGAGAGTCAAACTTTCCCATTCTTCCATATTCTCTTTTGATGTAGCATTTGCTTCCAAATACTCTAAAGTGCTTCACATTTGCTGGTCTTCCTTTCCATAGCTCGTGGGGAGTTTTGTCAGTGTTGTTTCTAATCATTACTTTGTTTTGAATGTGAATTGTTGTATGCACTACATGTGTCCAAAAGATGTCTGTCAATTTGGGATCCATTAGCATTGTTCTAGGCATTTCTTGTACTATCTTGTTCTTTCTTTCAACAACTTCATTTTGTTGAGGTGTCCTAGCAGCAAAGAATTGTCTTTTTATTCCATGCCTTTTAAACTCTTTGTTGTAGTTGGTCCAACTATATCAGTATGCACAATTTCCAGTGGTCTTGTCGTTGAATATTCTTTTGATTTGAACCTAGTCTTTGTTTTCTTTCCTTGTTGACAATGCTTGCATAAAGTGTTGGTTGGTTTCATGATCTGGGGAATTTCTCTAACTGCTTTCTTTTTGCTGATTTTGACAAGGTTTATCAAATTGTATGTGACCTATTCTTTTGTGCCATATCCAACCTTCATGTTCATTTCCTAGACAACACTTTTCATTTCCAATTTCACTTAATACATATATGTTGCTTGAAGTTCTTGCAGTTGTTGCAATCAATTTTCCTGAACCTTCTTTTCTTATTTGGCACTTTTGTGAATCGAAAGTAACTTTATGACCTTGTTCACACATTTGACTCACACTTAGAAGATTATGTTTCATATATTCTACTAGTAGAACATTTTCTTCCTTGGTATTCTTGTTCCCAATTCTGATTGTGCATTTTCCAATGATTTTAGCTTAATCATCATTTCTGAAGGAGACTAATCCATCTCTTTCTTTTCTTAATGTAAGAAACTTGTCTTTATCACCTGTCATGTGTTTTGAACAACCATTGTCAACATACCAACCAAATTTTATCTGCTTAGCTTGTAGAGAAAGTATGCATTCTTCATTTCTATATTGATTTTGTTTTCTTATCCATGTTCTCTTCTGAGGTTCCTATCTGTGACTGTTGTTGTTCTGTTGTGGTTCTCTAAGAGGTAATGCCATTCTGCAATCTTTGGCCATGTGTCCAAAATTTGTACACTTGTATAATTCCACTTCATTGTTCAATGATTAAAACCTGTTGTAATTTCTTCTCTGTGTTTCACTAGGCCTTCTTGGATAATCCTTTTGTGTATGACTTTCAAATTTGTTTATGTACCTGTTGTTAGTTCTGCAATTCATAGCCTTGTGTCCAAAATTATTGCATGCATAACATAAACCAAAAAATATAGTTTGATACCTGAAAGTTGAAGATATTCTGAAAGGAGTTGCTCTTCTGAATCCTTCTTCTTCCTGAGGCTTATCTATCGGTTGTTGATTCTGAAATCTGAATCTTCTCGGTGGAGGAGTATCCCTGTAATCTTCTGTGTAGGTCTTCCTATCCCCTTTGATTGTTTTTGCATAGCCTTTTGGATATTTTTCTTGTTCTATGTTTTTGGAGCTTGATCCCTTTTCTGTCTGATTGTATCCAAGTCCGGACTTGTCATGATGAGGTTTTTGATTGCTAATAATATCATCCAAAACTTTTGAGTTGTTATGCATATTTTTCTTTTGAAGATCCTTTCTTAATGTGACAATCTCTGCTTCCAAATTTCCAATGATCCTGTCTCTTTCTTCTAGATGTTCTTTGAGTTCTTCTTCAATTCTTTTATCTTCTTCTATTTGAACCTGTAAATTTGTGATCATTTGTTCTAGTTCCTGAGTGTCTTCTTTCTTGTCTAGTTCCACTTGAAGCTTCTTATTTTTCTTCTTTTCTCTTCTTACAAATTCTATGGCACACAAAAATTCTTCTCGGTAGTCAACTTTTGCCTCTTCATATTCTTCTTCGGTGTCTTCTTTGTCAGAGTCTTCTACTTCCATGAATAGAACTCTTTCTGTCTCACTGTCACTGAATTCATCTTCATCTAATGATGAGATGTTTTCTTTGGTGCATAAGTTTTTCTTCAAAACTTTCTTTGTGGTTCTTTTTCCTTTATATGTTTGTTTTTTATTTGATTAATCTTCATCATTCCTCTTATTTTTCTTATGAGGACATTTGTTAGAAAAATGACCAATACCATCACAATTAAAACAAATCAAAGGAAGCTTACCTCTATATCTGTCGTTGGTTTCCTTGTTCAATCTTCTGACAAAGTTGGCCACTTCTTCATCATCTTCCGAGATGTCACTACTGCTGCTATGTTCTTTTTTCTTTTGCTTTAATATTTTGGAATGCATGTACTATCCATCTAGAATAGTCTTACCTGCAAATATATCAAAACTCATACCATTATCCATAAAACAAAATTGGGTCCATTACCCAAACCTTTGTGCTACTGGAATTCACTACCGAACTTTCTTCAAGGGTTGACATCAATGAAAACCAACCCAATTAATAAATAGAATAGGCCTCCTATTGTTTATGAAAGCTGAAAATTGAGAGGTCTTGAACTCATCTACACCATCTATGAAAAATAAATGCTAGCCATCATGCATGCATTGGCTAAGTTCAGGCAATATTTTATTGGGGAAAAATTAATCATGAGGACAGATCACAACAGCCTCAAGTACTTCATGGATCAGAAGGACTTGAATTTGACACTGAGTTTGTCAAAGGGAAGAATAATGTGGTGGCAGATTCCTTATCCAGAAGACCATCAGCCTATGCCATGACCGACATCTCAATGGATTGGAAGGACCACCTTTCGGTGGAATATTAAAAAAACAAATTTGCATGCAAAGTGATGGATGGACAGGTACAATATGACAACTTTAGAATCATGGATGACATCATATACTACAAGGGCCAAATTTTCTTAGTCCTCGAGTCAACCTTTAAGGCCAAGGTGTTACAAGCATGCCATGATTCACCAGTAGCAGGGCATCAAGGGTTCATCAAGATATATTGGCATATACGTGAGAGCTTTGCTGGGAAGGGATTGAAAGAAGATGTGATGCGCCACATCAAGGAGTGCAACACTTGTCAGGAAAACAAGGATGAACACACTCACCCAACAGGATTATTACAACCACTTCCCATTCTAGAGCACAAATGGGAAATCATATCTATGGATTTCATCACAGGGTTGCCCAAGGCTCAGGGAAAATATTGCATTTTTGTGGTAGTAGACAGGTTGACTAAGTTTGCACTTTTTTTTCCATTGCCACGGATTACAATGCAACACATGTTGCAAATATGTTCTTCTGGGAGGTCTTCAGATTGCATGGTTTGCCCAAAACCATTGTGAGTGATAGGGACAACAGGTTTATGCACACAGTTTGGCAGGAACTCTTCAGGTTGGTAGGTACGAGCTTAACACCTAGTATCAGCTATCATCCTCAAACATATGGCCAAATAGAGATAGTCAACAAATGGGTTGAAGGCTACCTCAGGAATTGTGTGGTAGGGCAACAAAAGGCATGGTTTAAATGGCTTCACTTAGGGGAGTATTGCTACAACACCAGCCATCATATGTACATTGGTATGCCACCATTCAGAGCCTTGTATAGCTATGACCCCCTCTAATTTGTGGAGATTGTCTTTGGAGACAACATGGCTCCCATGATTCAGGACTGGATTCAGCAGAGTCAGGACATACTCAGGGAATTGAAGGACCACCTGCAAAGGGAAAATAATCAACAGAATGTACAAGTAGACAAGCACATGATAGAGCACACATTTGAGGTCGATGACTTGGTTTATATGAGGCTTCAACCGTACAAGCAGGCATCCATTAAGAGAAGTCGCATAGAGAATCTCCAACCTCACTTTTTCAGTCCATACAGGGTCAACTGGAGGGTAGGGGTCATGGCATATGAGCTTGATCTACCACAGGGCAAAAAAATACACAATGTCTTCCATGTGTCTTGTTTGAAGAGAGACATTGGTAAAAATATCATTCCTATTGAGGAATTGCCACCTTTGGATGAAGAAGGACAGTTGGTACTGATATCAGAGGAGATACTAGAAGTTAGGGAGAAGAAGTTGAGGAAAAGAAGCATCAGAGAATATTTTTTCAAGTGGAAGAACCTACCCATAGAGGATTCCACTTGGGAAGGGGAACAAATGATTCAGGAGACAGGTCCAGAATTGCTTGTGAGCAAGCAATTTCTAGCAGGGGAGACTGTAATGTCCCCCACCTCTTGATGAAGAGGTCTAGAGAGACTCAGTAGTCTAGCTATCCCCACTAGACTATAGTCTCATGCATCATGGGGACAAAGTCAACCAGAAGACACTTCCCAAGCACAACATTATATTACTGAGTTGACTTTGTGTGAAAAAGGGTAACTCAACGAAAGGAAAGAAAAGGTGAGTTAAGATAAGAGTTAACACTAGGGGTTAACTAACTCAACAAAAGAATAGAATGGAGGCATAAAGAAAGGAAGGGTGCACTTCTATGGCATTCTGGATTATTATCATATTTTACATTGGACCTCTTAAGGACAAACAGTTTTGAGGGTTTTGTGACTAAAACCATAGAGATCAACTCGGTAGTGAAATATCCCACCTTTCTTGATCCAAGCTTGGTCTCGGAGGTGCAAAAATCCTCCCACACCATTCTACAGTGTTGTAGGGGTCATATCTATTGGAAAGGGAAAACTAGTGCGCAACCTAGGGAGTTTCCAGCAAGAGGGCGCACCACCTTGAGAAGATCATTTCGATCTGAAGTAAGGAGGGAGATTTTTGGCAAAGGAACATATGGGTTTTCTTTGTATGGTCTAGGGAATAATTTATAGTCTATTCAGGAGGAGGGTTTCCTAGCATATTATTTCCTGGATCTTGGCACGACTTGGAGGAGAGAGGGGTGCACTGCAGCAGAAGGTTTTCATTATTTGGTGGCCCATATCTTCATAGATCATCTTGAGACTTCACCAGTTGGATTTTCTTGGCCCGATCTATCATTCTGGTCATTTTTTTAGCAGTTGGAGGCTTCTAGAGATGAGGCTAAAATATAGGAGATTTAGTCAACCAGGGGAGCACAAACCAGTTGAGGGTTAGCTCATTTGGAGGGTCAGAACTTCACCCTTCAGCCGGATACTTTGCCAGGGGGGTTCTAGTAGCCCAATCTACATTCCGAGAAAGTTTTGGAGAATTTGGCGCACATAAAGAGGAGGGTTGAAACTTAGGGGTTCTACAACAGCCAGAGTAGTGCGCAACTCAGCCAGTTGGAGGGGTTGGGCACCATATTGGATCAGGGTCTCATCTCATTAGTCTTCTCTTGCAGCTGTTGGCCTTTGGAGACTTGGATCTTCTCTTCAGAGAGCCTTTGGAAGGATATTATCATTGTATTGACTATTATTGTAGCATTTGTCATCCTATGTTTGATATTATTGGGGTTTCTTCCAGATCTGCAGATATCTTGTTACAAGGATCTATCTACTATCTAAATAAAGGTCAGATTTGACATTATTGGATCTATATTGGTGTTCCTTATTGTATATTTTCTTGTTTATGATATATGCTTTATATCTGTTGTCCATTTCTTAATCATCATCATATAAAACCTAATGTGAAACTCCATGAGTAAACCTGTAAACACATAAGAAAACACAAACAAACAGTGAGCAATTAGTGTTCCAAGAAATTTTTTTGGCTTGGGAACATTACATTTTTTGGTGAAGTTACTTGGCAATCTAGGGTTTTATTGCTTGATTATTCTTGGTGAAGTAAGTAAATATGCAATTGTCATTTCATTTTGAATGGTTACGGTATATTTGCTTATTCATGTTAAAGATTATAAAATTGCTTGCTTGACAAACCATAGGAGTAAAGAACTTAAGGTGCTACTTATTTGTTCTTCATTTGCTAAAATTTACTAAAGTGATTTGACCTAGACAAACTTCTAAATCCCTAAAGTGTTAGCACTTTAGAAGCTATTGTATAGTTGTTGTTGCTCTTGATATATTTCAATAGTCCAAGGAGGAGGAAGGTGTTAGGTCCTAGAAGTGCCTAATCTCTAGATCACCTCCCTAAAATTTGGTTCTTAGAGGACTTAAGGTGCTACTCCTCAAAGATCCACTTTATCTTCTTAGACAAATATAATCATTATTGTTTCTCCAAGTAATTTGTGTTGAAACTTTTGACTCCGTAACCCTTAAAGGCACTAGTCTCATCTCTCTTTGATTGGTTTATCAAACAAACATTTGAACCTTAAACTCTCAAGATTTTACTAACTAAAACTAACACTAACCTAGCCTAGAATTACTAACTTTTAACCTGTTGTTGTTATAATCACTGCTACAACCATATTAAAGAGCAAATTTTATGCATAATCTACATTGAATGCTACCTAAACACTTCTAAAGTTGCTTATGACATTTGATTATCATTCTGCCTTGTAAGTATTATCTTTTCATTGTCTTTTCAAGCAATTTTGAGGCATATTTTTTGCAGTTGTTACAAAATACCTCTTGTTGTTGTAAACTTTTATTTTGTTGCAATTTTATATCAGCTAGCATATATTTCATTGGTTATTGTCTTATTGAAGAACTAATGTCATTTTGTACTTAAAACTTCCATTTGTTTGCTTGTTGTCTTGTTCCGGGTAGGTACACTTCATCCATTACATTTGCTTCATCTCTTAAGACATAAACTCAACAAGACCTTTTGACTTAAGTGACCAGTGAGAGGGGGGTTAATATTTACATCTTTGCTTCGTTTCACAAGCCCTTTAGGTCACTAGGGACGTCTCCCTTGGGATAGTTTTATCCTACTCCTAAACTGAAAGGAGTTTCCTATTAAGGTGATAGTGATAGGCCACCCCCTTGTTACACCAATCTTGTTTCACTTGCCTTGGCATTTGGGCAAGTACAAATTGCGCGATACTAGGAAGGACAATCTCATATACAAGAGAAAAAGGGGACTTGAAACACTATAATGAAAATGCCAACATAAGGATGTATTTCTATGTTATTTCTTTCCTCCACCCCTAGGCTCTAATTATACTCCTTTTTTACAATTGGAGTAGTTATGGACAGGCTACAGGAGGTTGAGAACCTAAGGAACCCGTCAACTCTTCTTGAAAAGTGGGAATTATTATTTTTTTGAGCCAAATTAACATGTACGCAGGTTTCTAACTGGAAACCAACATACATACGTGAGATGATTTAAGGATAGTCGCATACATCAACAAAGATGGGGTTTTTTTTAAGTATTTTTAAGGAGGAAAAGGGGAGAAATGGTCCGACAAGCATGCAAAGGGATGCAACTCAGGAAATTAAGTTATCATAAGCATGTGTGGTGTCAAATGATGTTATAATAGTGACATGTGTGAAAGTAATCCTCCAAAGGCTAGGACATGAAGCTAGGAAGGTGTCAATTCATCCCCAAATCGAGCAATAATATGGGGTTTCAAGCCCCCAGAACACCACCAAGTGCACCCAATGTGTCAAATGTCCCCTCAAAGTGTGACTTCATTCTACCCAAGAGGAACACTTGGGAATAGGAGGGTGACATTCTCTTCTCTTCATGTTCTCAAGCCTCATTTATGTGCTAGGGACATCATCCTAGGTACAACAATCATCATCCTAGGCCTCCATTGTGTGGGGCGCATCATCCATCCAATGGGATTTCAAGCCCCTATGAAGGTCCAAGTGGCTTATTCCCTTCATGAATGACTTTCACCGGGCAAGGTCTTGCAAAGAAAAGCAAATATTCCCTCCAAGGGTCCAAAAGTCATATGAATCATTCCAAATAAGACACATTTAATAAAAGAACCACCCAAACAAGTGCATTAAGTCTCCCCTTTTCAAATTAAACAAATTCTCAAAGACCTTATAAACTTTTCCAAATTTAGGTATGGGAGGGGTGTTACGGTGCCCTATTAGGTAGGTCAATCCCCAAGTCAAGGAAAGTTTCCCAAGAAGACCCTCTCTAGATCACGTAGTGAGTATGAGGTGGTTTGGGGGAAGTAATTTTGGGAATGTGGCTCTTGACATATCAAGGGCTCATATTGTCTCATTTATGGGCTCCTTTGTGGAGGGTGTGTTGCATCCCTTAGTTTTGCAATGCGAAATTTTTTCAAGCCCTTTATTTTCCTTTCATTTTTTTTATGGTCCGAACATTCAGTGCTATATGAAATGGAAAGAAAAAGAGCATTGCAATGCCAATTGAAGATATATCACATTGAGTGCCATATGCACTTGAAATTAAAGGACATTGCAATGCATTCCCCCATTAAGCGAGACATTTTTATTTATTTTCCTTTTTAAAGGTCCTTCATTTTTTATGGAGAAACATTTCATGGCTCTCAGGACCTTAGGGAGAGCATCTAGAAGGAAAAATTATGGCTTACAGTGTTAACTGCAACACCACTGGGCCTTCAGCCCCTTCTTCCCATGAAATGAGGTACAAGCCTTTCTTGGGGTCAATGAATCCAAAACCCCAAAAAATGAGGAAACTGAGGGGAAGAAGTGTGGAAAGTGGTAAGTATGAGTGGGAATGGTATGATGGCCCTTCAAGGAGATCCCCCAGTAGCAACCCTTTTCCCGAGGGTGACCAACTTACTAGGATACCATGTCAACCACCAAGGTGAAATAAGGAAAAAGCTATAATTTCCAAGCAAACGTTCCATAATCAAGAAAAGACCCTTTGCAACATGCTCAAATGCTTGAATTATTAAAGTGACACTTACCATGAGACTGGACTTGTTACCTCATGAAGAAATACCTGGTGTCCTTTCTAGGAAAGGCTGGTGTGACGGACGTTGTTATGCTGTTGACGATGAATGGTGATGTGTGTTAGAGAGGCAGGGCTATGTCTGCTCAATGTAGGCTTAGCTGGTCATCTAGTTCTCGACACTCCATGTCTGCTATCTGTAGGCCTCAATACATCATCTCCTTAGTTACCCCTAGGTTGGGGGGTAACACAATCAATGTGGATCAAAGTGAGGTTGATTGAGATCAATCATTGGTATTCCAACAACAATGACTTGAACTAGTGGCAAAGGATGCTCTTTTTACACCTCTGGTTGGGTCTTACACATGGTCTCACATAGCACGATGAAGGGCATTCAATTGAGTCCCTATTTTTTTCTCATTGTAGGTGTTATCACATAGATTTTCAAGGGTCAATAAATTCTTTAGTTTCATTTTGAGTCATAGTTTTACCTTAGGTTATAGGTTTTATGTCCCTTTCCCATAGCCATTTTTCATTTTTGGTATGAATAAGTTATAATTAGTTTGGTTTTGGTATGAAGAGTCATTGAGTCACATATTTTAAAAATTCGTCATCATTACCCTGACATGTCACTTTCTCCATGTTGTACATTGACCCATCCTCTTGTCACTCAGCTTGTTAAAATGTCAAATCTAGTCTGAGTTGTACACTGCCAACTCATTAGGAGACTTCACAACGCTTTCAAAGTACATATTGCATTTATAGTCGTCATTTCTCTTAAAAGGTCATGTCAATTGGATTTCTCCTTGATTTCAGAGTTGATTTTTAAATCAATATTCAAGGATTATTGTTATTAACGTTTTAACCGTTTTCTCCAAGTGTGCAAAGCATCCTCCAGCTTGGCGCTGCGAATTGGTGTTACAGACAGGCATTGTGCACTTCGCTGTGAACTGGTTTCAGGGAATGAGTTGGAAGTTAGACCACTTTCATATGCTCCTGTGCAAATATGAAGATATCAGCCTTCAGCTCTAGACTACCAGGTACTCTATGAGTGTTTCCACCTTTTTTTAAGGTCTGGAAAGGGGTTAATGGATTTTCCTTTTTGTGGCGTTGTGAACTGGCTGGATGGCGTTGCGAACTATCTCACCAACCTGTAAATAATCTCCAGAGCCCTCTCCTCGCGCTATGTATCTTATCTCTTGAAGCCATCAACATCCCTGGGCCTGAGTTACCTTATCTATTGATCCTTTGACTTTGCATCGTTCATCTCATACAACTTTTCCAAAACCAATTATAAAGTAGTCTTTCACCAATTCATCAGTTATTCACAGTCCTTTTTTATATGATTATGAAGATAACCTCACCATTAAACAATTTCAATCTTACTTAGAAGCATTGTCATTGTGAGAAGTCGGTTTGGTCTTTTCTTATTTTTCCAGTGTTCATTTCCCCCGCTTCTCTATTTTAAATTGTGGGTAATTATTCAGTACTGTGATAAAGCCTTCCTAGCTAGAACTAATGGATAATCAACATAAGAAGGTTCACAAAAGAGGATACATTGTGAGGATAGAACCTTATGATATGTAGTTATTTTTTGAGGAACCCCTCATCAGGGAGGTCTTCCAAAGAGTGGGCAGTATTAATTTATGTCAGAAAATGCAGAGGGGGCACCCAGAGGTGGCTAAAGAATTCACATTGAACTTTGATGGAACCAAGACCAAAATTGGGATACTAGAATTTGAGGTATCTGAGAGGACCATATCAGCAACCACTGAGATACATAGTACTGGGGAGAGATGGTTCAAGTCCATGACCAAGAATGTTTCCTTTTCAAGGGAATTCCTCAAACCAGAATACCAAGAAGACAATTTGTCAAAGGGTGTGCCCAGTAACCATATGTTGGAGGATTATGATAAAATGTTGAAGATAATTCAAAGATACTTTACCTGTGAAGGGATATTTAACATGATCTATCAATACCACATAAGGATACTACTACACTTCACAGGGAAAGATGTTATGAATCTTCCTTTCTACTTGTTCAGAAGTATTGGAAAAATGTCTGATAGGGTTCAGGCTAAGTCTAAGGAAGTTGATACAAGTGTTTTTCATTCAAGACTGATAACGATGTTGGTGATGGATGAATTAATAAAGAGAAACATGGAACGGGAAGAATTCATTACTTCTTCAAACGTTAAGCTTAACATTGCTCCTACCCCACAGTCTAAGGTAAAAATCCCTCTTCAGGTTGACAAGACTGTACAGTTGGGGATGAAAAAGAAAAGGAAGAGAAGCAGGTCTGCTAAAAAAGATAAAGCAATAAAGGAACATGTAGAAGGAGTATCTTCTTAGTCCCCACAAAGAGAGGTTTCACCTTTTCCAGCTCCCGGTCCAGTAGAGACTCCTCCAACTAGAGCCACATGTTTGAGAGGAAGAAAGTTGTTGTTCTCTTCACCACCTGCTGCAAACAAGGTCAAGGCTAGGAGACTTGTTACTAGAGAATAAAAAAAACATGAAAGCATTGTGGAGAAAGTTACTGTGAGATCCCCCATCCAGAGAAAGGGTAAAAGTGTACCTATTAAGAAGCCCATTGAAGTTGTATACATAACTACTCCTCTAGAAAATCCTAACTTTAATAGGCTAAATAGACATCTTAAAGAGGCAAGGATTGAAATTGCTAAACTAAAAAGGGAGGATTTGGTTGAAAATAAAAAGTTAAATGAACTTATGGAAATGTATCGTGGGACTCTTTACAAGGCTAAGTTTATAGCTAAAAGGTTTCGACCTCTCCATAGCCTACCAGAGTCAGATCAGAGGGCTAACGATGGAGCTGCAACCTTTCAGAGAGGAGTTGGCCAAGAAGAATTTGGATATATTAGCTAAAGTTGCCACTAGGAGGAGCTCCGGAGTCAGAAAGTGAAGAAGATGAACACCTTCACTCATACCATTTTTAACAGTTTCTTGTTTTGGTATTTTGCAAATTTGAAGACAATCATGTTTGATAAGTCATGATTCAGTTGAGGATGTGTTAGATTTCCTATGTCTTATATCATTATCATATGTTATTATAGCAGTTGGTGACACTTGGGATAGTTTTGGAGTGTTTTGTTGCATTTTCAAACAAAAAAAGCAGTTACAGGAGAGTTCACAATGTCTGGTGCTGCGAACTGTGCTACGAACTCTTAATCTGGAGGTTTTGGAGGGATTATCGGATTCGATATGGGTAGATGAGTATGTGACAGTTGTTGGAAGGTCAGTTGAAGGCTGGAGGGACACTTGGCAAAGGGAGATGCACTCAAAGTACACATCATCAAGCACATTTAATGTGATTAAGGAGGTTACCAACATTAGCCTAGTTTTTAGCTGTTTGTTACTTTTTTGTTGAATAATTGTAGTTACTCCACCTTTACGTGTGGGAATCCTATGCAAGAAGGGGAATTCGAATTGTAAAGCTTTCATTGACAGCCTAGGCTATAAGATAGACATTGAAAATCGTTGAAGGGTTCAAAGGATTGTAATGAGACTCATTCTTTTGAAATTGTGAAGTTACAAAGCCATCTCTGGATTTTGTGTATCAGACCTAAGACTTTTTTATTAATAGAAATCAGTTCCTTTCCCGTTATCTTATCTTTATCTTACTCTGATTCTACTATCATTTGAATGATTCATTTGATTTATTGTATCTGTATTGCAATGGAGGTTTTATTGTGATGCTGCTATAATTTTATCAAAGTTTATCTTTTGATTAAAGAAGTTCTTATGTCAAAAGGTTTTCCTCATATGTATGCTATTATTTCCTGATGTGAGTGATAGACATTTTCATTTTCTCACTAAAGTCTTCCATCTATCCATTTTACTCTTTAAAACCTTGATCTAAGTTAGCCAAGACCTCATTTGTTGATACATCTTTTCTGGGACCCATTGTGATTTTCATTGTTCTGACTGAGTTTTGATCCATTTGACATCATCATAAAAACTTATCTTTAAAACTACCGATAAGTGTTGAGCTTACACTTTAGCAGTCAAAGTGTGACTTTCAATGTTAACAGTAGGTAAGTGAATTAACTCTATTAAATATTAACATTTCTTTTAAGAATATCACCAACCAATCCAAACATAATTATAACATGCAATATGTTTATATGAAAGTTTTATTCCCATCATTGTTGGGATATTTTTTGTTTTGAGGTATGGGCATTGATTAGGCAATCCTTTGACATGCCTTGCATTATGCAACTAAAAATTCTCCTTAATCATGTCTTTCCTCATTTAAATTCATTATTAGAGTAACTAAATCAAAATAATCTAAAAAACGTTAAAGAAAAATTATATCTTATTTCTAAGAAAAATATCTTATTTGTGAGTTGCTTAAATTTTATTTAAATCTCCTCCGAGCCATAAATAGAACGAATAAAGAATATATCTTTATGGTAAAGGGATAAGACAAATGGTATTCATAAATATTATTTTTTAAGCCCACGTAACATTTGACATAGTACATAGGGCATTTGACATTAATCTTAGTTTTTCATTTATAATTGCACTTGAGACCTAGGATTCATGTCTTATGTGTCGAAGACAATATTTGAATAGATTATCTTTCAAAATATTTCGATATATCATGAGTTTTGTTCCTTCGTTCTCTTTATTTTTTTAATTTGTATTTTGTAATTCTAAAATTATTCAATATATAATCTTTTTATTAGAATATATTTAATACATCATTATCTTTATTTTTTAATTTGTATTTTGTAATTTTAAAATTATTCAATATACGATCTTTTTATTAGAATATATTTAATACATCATTATTTGGCTCACTTGTTCATACCCATTATTATCGGAGCATGTTCGACATTTTCATGGAATTTGTGGAAATTATGACATCTTTTTTTTTCCACGGGAAAGTTTCTCGTTTATATTCAACAGTATATAAAGTGTTTACAGAGAAGCCATTACAAATTCCATCCCGGAGACTCAGCAGGGTTCGATCACAAGACCTCCTCCCATCTCTTGGAGAAAGGTGTGCTTGTCTTACCGTCTGAGCTGTCTCACGGGACTTGAATTTTTTTTTTATGACATCTTGAACATTATAGAAAGGTTCACTCGCATAAGGTAATTTAAATCACGTGACTATAATGTCTCCCATGGTTTTTTCTGCTCTTAAAACCTCTTCTATTTATATTGGGGACTTAACTAATTGATCAAACCGGGGTCGTGATATTGATTCATTAGAGTTCAGTTCTAGTTCCCCACAAGAGAGCAACATGTTTATGACTTTGATTTTGTCATGGAGGCTTGACTAGTTGGTCAAATAAGAGTGGTGATATTCGTACACTAAGGTGGGCTCAATTACTTATTAATGCTATGCATACCAAAAAAATTCACAAATTGTGTAAAAGGGTTTCATTGTTGAACAAATAAAGGGTAGAAACATTTCATAAGTATGAAAAACTAGTCACCGTGTTTGATGTAGCAAGAAATTAAAATTTTGATTTATAAAAAAATGTTATGTCTTAAACACAAACAAATATATTCAATTCATAAATTGATATCAATATCTCATGGGAAAAAGGTTAAACTATAATAGCGGGTATTATTTAGTCTTATGCATGGGATTAAGGCTAGATGCTACTAGAAATCACATGACCTCATTGGAGGTAGTCTTGTTATTTACCACAAGGGAAACTGACTTTCTCGTGTATACTATATAGGTTGAAATGATCTTTTGGTCTTGGAGTAAGACTTAAAACTACCTTTTATTGGTTAAGATCTTGTCAACATGCATTTGTGAATAGTAACCAATGATGGATGTCCTCACTTTCCATTGAAAACTAAGTTATGATAGGTTTTCATCCTTCGAAAAAAATAAAAATATCGATAGATACATTTGGGTTTCAGATAACATTTCACTCACATACATAGTGTGAGTAAAGAAACTCTTTAAATCATTCTCTTCTCACATATTTATGGCTATCTGGGAAGCCACATGCCCCACTCGCTTGAGAATTATATAAGGACCATAAATTTGGGGGCATGAAGTCTTTGACATTGTTGAGCTTTGAGTGAAGTTTTCTGATAAGGTTGCAGATGAAGAAACACCTGGCCCCCTTTAGCGAATTGATGTTCAAAACAACCTTGATCTACTTGTTGCTTCATGCGATTTTGAGCCAGGAAAAAAATTTATTTGCGGGTATGGAGAATAGACATGCGAAATATAATATTGTTGTCAACCTTCTGAACCTTGGATACAAATGGCATGTTGAGAGAACTGACGATGGATTTTGGACGTAGATGGATTCAAAGGGAGTCATCCAAGTGGTAGTATGGTAAGATGTATTGTACCACCATTTACCTAGGGGTAACCACTAAACCCACCGATTTTGTTTGTCGGATTCAAGACACCACAAATATTTTTCCAAACACTTGTTGACCGCTTAAGTTTGTCCATCATTCCTGGGATGATAGGTGGTGATGAGATACAATCGGGTTCTCTAGAGTCTGAACAATTCTTGCCAAAAATTGCTGGTGAAATTTGGATCACGATTAGAGACAATAGAATAAGGCATGTCATGGAGTTTGAAGATATTATCCATAAAAATTTGAGCCACCGTGGATGTGGTGAACTGGTGTTGAAGAGAAAAAAAATGAGCATATTTGGAAAGACAATAGACTACAACCATGATGACTGACTTATTTCCCGATTTAGGTAAGCCAACAATGAAATCCATAGAAATATTTGTCCAAATAGTAGGTGGAATCAGGAGCGGTTGGAGTGTTCCTGGAGATTTGACGGTTTCACCCTTATTGCATTGATATGCATCACATTCAATTGCAAAGGTTCATATTTCCTGTTTCATAACTTCCCAGAAAAAATAATATTTTACCCATTCATAGGTTTTGGTAAATCCTGAATACCCAGTTGTGGGGGAAGCATTGCAATCAAAGGGAATAATGGATTAAAGGTTCGATTAGTTTCTTAAATACAAATGACCTTTACAACAAAGCTCTTCATTGTGCCAAGAGTACCATGGAGAAACTTGTGGATCTTGTTACAATTTTTGGATCAAGCTAGAAAGTTTGGGGTCTTGCGACCATTCTTGGTGAATAGCCTAAAGTCAGTCGATGACAATGAATGAGAGGGAAAAGAGGGACCCTTCTTATTCATATTTCCTTGAAAGAGCACCAAAACATTTTATTTTCCCATCTTGTAGATGATATCATAATCATATCCAAACAACTCTGCCACCCATTTTTGTTGCTCCGGGAAGGAAATTCATTGTTCTAGAAAATACTTGAGGCTAGGATGACCAATTTTAATTTGGAACCATTGCCCCAATAGATAAGGATTCCAAAGATTCACAGTGTGCAAAATAGCCAAAATTTCCTTTTCACATGTTGATTGGCCCAAATGTTGCTTCGACAATTGTTTTCCAGTGAAAGCCAAATGTCGGCCATCTTGCATTAGGACTGCTCCAATTCCCTTCCCCGATACATCACATTCCGGGACAAAAATCTTGGTGAAGTTTAGTAGTTCCAAGACAAGATTCATGCACATAGGCTCTTTCAAGTCTTGTAAATATTGATCAGTTGTTGGAGTCCAACTAAGAGAATTGTTTTTAAGGAGAGCAGTGAGAGGAGTTGCGATATTTCCGCAATTTTGAATGAACTTGTGATGATAGTCATTAAACCCAAGAAACCACTCAATATTTTAAGAGTTTTATGGCGAGGAAAATATTTCATAGCTTCAATTCTCTTAGGATCCACCCATACACCATCCTTCCTAATCCAGGAGGATCTTGGTGGCCACCCACCTTGTCCAACTGGCTCAAAATAGGTTTTTGGAAACTTACTATTTTTAGTAGTTTTTCAGTTCCTGAACTTTCGGGGCCATTTTGAGGGCTTAAACGATGCTTTTTCATGATTAGGCACCTCAATTATAGTCAAAATATATTATTGATCCCCCTAAATGAATCTTCGCGTCAATACCTTTCCAACGAGCTATCGTGTTCCCTAAACAAAGATCATATGCAAAAGTTACGACCCCGGGAAGTTGATGTACTAACTTACCCCAATGGGATCCACATGAATTTTGGCGCTTCATCTCCTAGGGTTAGGTTTTTGGATGTCTAGGGTTTTGGCATTCATGTTTATTGTAAAAAGGCCTTCAAAGCCTCATTGTACTCATCTTCTTGCGAATGAGCGTAGCCGTCACATCTCTTCTCAGAGATATGTTGCCACCATTCTAGCAAGCTTGTTTTCAGTCTGCATTTTACAGTTTTCAGCACATTTCTTATTTAATAGAAACCAAGTTTTACTGTATCTCTATTATTTTTCACTATGTCTTTGTTCTAATATTATAAATATGTGGTTTCATTTCATTCTACTCATAAATCTGGATCAGTTCCCGACAATATGACCCAGGTACTCAACTTCAGAGGCTCCAAAAGCACATGTAAACAGTTTGAGAAAAATTTTGTGCACAGACAGTAGATGAAGAACTTGATCCACATGGGCAAGATGGGCTTGCCAAGTTTTACTATAGATGAAAATATCATCAAAGAAAACTAAGACAAAATGACGGAGGAATGGATGAAATACATGATTCATGAGACTTTGAAAAGTGGAAGGGGAATTACAGAGGCCAAAGGGCATGACCAAGAACTCGTCGTGACCCTCATGAGTTCTAAATGCAGTCTTCCTCTTTCATACGTATCGGGTGGTAGCCAGAATGAAGATCAAGTTTGGTAAAGTATTGAGCACCACTTAATTCATCCAAAATGCCATCAATGACATGAATATGAAATTTGTCTTTGATTGTGAGTTTGTTGAGGGCACAAACACTAGAGCACATGCGCCAAGTCCCTTCTTTCTTGAGTACCGTGACTACCAAAAAATAATATGTTCTCCTAATAATCCTAAATTTTATCTAGTTAAGTATTTTTCCTAGATTATAAAGTTATTCTAGAAGTTGTGTATTTTCTAGGTTGGCCTTGTCACATCCTTGTCATAGTGATTATCCTTGAGTTGTTGGTCAAGGAAACTTGACATATTGAGATAAGGATTAATAGGTTATATATATGCTCTACCTCTCTTCCACTATGTAATAATATTTTTCCCTGATCAATAAAATTAAGTGTCTAAGGACACTTTTGGAGTTTAGATCCATGGTTGAGGAGAATTCTATTATGATGAAAAAGTCATGGTGATGAGAAGACCATGATGGAGATATTACATGTCTAAGGACATTTCTGGAGTTTAACATGGTATCAGGAGCCACGGTTGAGAAGAAATCTATTATGATGAAAGAGTCATGGTGATGAGAAGACCATGATGGAGATGTGAAGGAGACTCCAAAGCTTAATCTTTGTAGATCTGATAAGAAAATATATACAAATCTATTTTTTTTTGGACACCCAAGGATGACCTAATGCTATATTCTCCTAATGACTTTCGGTCATACCTTGAGGATTTTGATGATTATTCCTCTGAGCACTTGGATTTATTCCATGAAGAATATTATCAACAACCGCTGTGATCATATCTTGATAGGATTAAGGACATTGTTTGCCTGGAGAAGGATCATTGTGATAATGTTCTCCAGCCACTTGGGATTACTTTATCTTGTTGTGTCATTAAAGGTGTAGTTGGAAAGTATGTCTTTTGTATTAAGTTTCCTTTGAGGCAAACCCTAGAGTTCAAGGGTAGGTTGAATACCTCAAGAAGAAGTCTGTCATCTCAATCTTTCAACCTTCCCTTAAGAGTTTGTCAGTCATCTTCTAGGTCCTTGCCAGTTCTTTCCCAGGCTTCATATTGTGAAGACATCCAAGGTAGTCGGCTTTCAGACCATTTGAGTCAGTCTTTTGAACCTTTGACTTTTCACGATCCCTTCCTGAAATGGATTAATCACTTTCCTGAGAGAATGACTTGGAGCCATTTTGTCCCTCCCACCCGCCTCCATGAGCTAGACCTTATGATTTCCGATGATACAATACATTCTCTATCTCATGTTATTTTTGTGCTTAAATTATCATTGTTTTGTTTTATGATGAAGCACATAGGCAGGTATTGTGAGACATTGCTAGGGTGGTTTCACTGGCTATTTGACTACACCTAGCATTCAGCCGATAGGTAAGTAGAGGTAAGTAAGTAGGCATTTTCATTCATTGTATATACCATCTGCATTCATGCTAGAGTAGTTGCATTTCCATTTGTACATATGCTTGCTTTCATTTTCTATATATAAATGAGCCGGGGGTGATATCACCACCCCAAATGATTATTGATAGTCTTATGTTGAGATTAAGCAAGTCACAGGTTATGCCAGATATTCTGAGGTTCTCATGCGCTCTACGGTGAGCACATGTCCCCGAGTTGGAGCCAGATGTTATCCCCTAGCCTAGGGATAACTAAGGAGATTATGTCTTGAGGCCCACAAATCCTAGACATGGAGTACCGAGAGCCAGATCGACTTAAGCATGGCCCTGGAGGGCCCATTCTTTTCTCTTTAGTGCCTCCACTTTGTCAGCAACAACAACATCCATCACATCGACTTGGTCTTGTAGCAGAAATGGGTCTTTCTCCATGAGGCAATGAGTCTAGGTAACATGGTATGTGTCACTCTGATCCTCAAAACCTTTGGATATGTGCATTTAATTATTTTTGCTTCTAACGTGTGCTTGGACCTTATTCCTTTCCACTTGACCACACCTGGGGGGAATGTCAGGTTGCCCTAGTGAGATAGTACCCATAGAGTTTGAGTTTCCATTGGGGGGATTCATGAAAGGTTATTGCCTGTTCCCACCATACTTATCACTTTCCATCTTTTTCCCGCTCATCCATCCCATACACTGGTCCGGGCATTAGGTTGGCCAAATATCAAAGGGTTGTACCTTACCTTGTGGGAAGAAGGGGCTAAAGGCCCAGAGGGTAAAAGTAGTTGGCAAAAGATAAAATCCAAAAGAATGAAACCTTGAGATGCTTCGACCAGGGATCCTCGAGAAAGCAATAAAAGGCTTCTCAACAAGAAACAGGGGGACCCATAAAAATAATAAATCAAGAGCTAATTGGAGGATAGGGCGTCTCATCACGAGCCAACCTATTAGGTCCATGAGCATGTAGCGGTATGACACTACCATTCAGTTGGTCACCACGCCAGGGTAGTGGCTCTTGGTGGCATAACCAAGAGAAAGGGGGTCTCATCATGAGCCAACCTTCTCATTTCCGTGAAATGCTTGTGGGTACATTGCCACCATTGGTCACCACGTCAGGGTAGTGTCCCCCAACTAGTCTCTTGAAAGAAAAAGAAATAAAGAATAAAATATAAAAGGCATGAATGGGCTTGGAAACACTTGCATCCATGACAAGGTGCATCTCACCCTCTTTAGAGGCACCCACAAGTAAGCCATGCATTTACCTGCTATCACTGCACTCATTACCCATACATCCCCTACCACCTCATCCACTCACATGGCCTGGATTTGAATTTACCCGGGAGCATCCCACGTCCAATGAGAATTATCCCAATAGGACGTCTTGTAATCCCCTCCAAACTTGGTTTGTATAATAGCATAACGTCTTTGGGCACTTGTCCAGATGAAAGGGGTTTCATGCACATGTTTAAATAACTTGATGATTATATGTGATTGACATTTCTATGATCCCTGTGACTTATGAACCCATGGAGGGTGTATGTGTTGATGTTACAGGGCCACACTTGATGGACATGTACATATGGGGAGATGATTAGTTCAGACCTCCATAGGGCTAAAATCCCACTTGATGGATGTTGAGACCCCAGCCGGCGGTAGAGACAGATCAGGGGATTGCACCAGAGAGAGAGGATGATGTTTCACTAGGGGCAGCCTGACAGGCCTGGACCCAGGGGGGTTGTGTTCTTTACACCATGATGTAGGTCTTGGAAGGCCCATGACGTCACCCAACATTTTGGATGTTTTGGAGGCAGTTGTGTGCCAAGTGGCATGTGTGACAGGTTCCTGAGGCCTCACGTTTTGCTCCAGGAGGCCAACATTGCCCAAAGAGGGCCTAACGTCACCCTAAAAGGGCATGACGTTACCTTTACAACTTATTTTAGGGTTTAATTATGACATTTTATGTAAAAACTGGATATTATGTGTAACAGACCATGTCGGCCTTTTTGACCTAATTCTGGTCTTTGTAATTGTATAAATAAGGGGAAATCACTCTTATTAATCATCATCTTTCACTCACACTTGTGAGGACTGAAATTTGCACCCTCCTTAGGGTTTCTTGGCTGAAATTTTAGGCGCACTTGTTGAAGGAGGCTTATTTTAGATTATTTTGGCAAAGTTGTTGGTGGATGTGTTCAACTAGGGTTCTTCTTGATGAATTCTTGATGTATGTAAGTGAATTTTCTGCAATTCTTCTTAATTGAATGGTTATAGTTTTATTTATCTTGCATTTACATTCAATATCATGAAATTGCTTGATTAAACCCTAGGAAGACTAGC
Source organism: Picea engelmannii (assembly GCA_009831015.1). Lineage (NCBI taxonomy): Eukaryota > Viridiplantae > Streptophyta > Pinopsida > Pinales > Pinaceae > Picea > Picea engelmannii. The sequence continues at coordinate 113,803 of ML831423.1, read as the reverse complement.
ACATGTTATTGTCCTAGCTTTAGCTTCAAAATATTTCACCTACTGGATCTTGTCAAAAGGCCATTTTTCTTGAAGCATGAGCTAAGGCCTTGCCATTGAAACACCTTAGTATCTATTGCTTCATCTTAGTCGACTTTGCCTCATCATTGAGTTAGAGAGGGAGGAAATCTACTAAGGCCTAGTGTTACCTACACCTTAGTAGCTAGTTTCCCCTTAGGGTTTGATAATTGGAGCCTTGGGTTACCAACACTCCAATCTATCAATCTCTCTTGTCCTTAACTCTTCTATTATCATTTTTCTTCAACATTTGTTGCTGCATTATTGACTCCATTTGCCCTAAAAGCACTAGTCTAAGCCCTCTTTTGAGTAATTGATCAAAGCAACCTTCAAAACCTATTGTTTGAGCTTCCTACTAACTATTCCTAACCCTATAATAGCCTAACCTACTAACAATATTGTTGTTGTTACTAAAGTAAGCTAAAGCCATTAAATGCAACATTAAAAGCTCATAAAAGCAATTGAAAAGGTTGATTTACACCTTCTCTTGTTTGTTTCTATCAAATGCTAGTATTATGATTTCAATGGTTAAGGATTCTGAGTCATTTTTAAGCTATTTCAAGGCATTTAATGTGAAGTATTTCTCTATAAAGATTGTTGTTATAATTTTTTGTTTACTTCATCATATTCAACAAATTTCTTTTTGTCGAGAAATTCTATGGTTTTATGAAGTGCTAACCAACAAGTGTACTTGCAAATATAGATAGTTTGTTGTTGCTTTGTTCTGGGCATGTACACTTTGATACATTATCATTCCATTGGTTATAAAACCAAGTTTTTCTGACCGGTGATGACTTGTGAGAGGGGATATTTATCTAGCCATTTTGACCTTGCCTTCTCAAACCCCCAGGTCATCGAGGAGGTCTCCCCTGGGCCTACCACCCTAAATAGAAAGAGACATCCTATTGAGGTGAAAGTGATAGGATTAGTCTCCAGTTACGCCAATTTTCTCTCCTTTAACCTTTCCTTTTATCAAAGTACAAATTGTGCGATAACATTTTGGCATCATTGTCGGGGACCACTGAGTCAATTCTCCTCAAGACGACACCTTTTGGTAGGACTTTCCTCAAAATCCTTTACTGTGAAAATATTACCTGGCGACTCCACTGATGGTGATCCCCTCATCCCTTTGATAGTTTCAAGAAAATTATGTGGCGACTTCACTAACCTTTTCCTAGGTGCCACCTTACTCTCAATTCTATGGTATTTCCAAGTTATGGGATCATGGTGTCCTCGGAGCAAGTGTATCTGACTATTGATTTCAAGAGTCTTCAATTATACCCGACTTGTTTTGATACAAAATGGTCAAGCAACCCTCCAATATTTGAAGGGGGCCTCCCAAATCCTCACATTGTAGAATTTTTGAAGTATATAAGCGAGATAGAATTGGGAGGGGAGGATGTCCCGGTGAAATTATTCATACTCTCTCTACCATCCGTTTTGAAAGATTGGTTTAAAGGTTGTTGTGAAGATAGTGGTATATCATCTTTCGTACACCTTATCAGTAGGTTTATTGAATTGGTCAAACCACATTGCCAAATGTATGAAAATGCCCTTCAAAATATCAAAATGGCTTTAGAGGACGAAGGATTCACCACTGAGATTGTAGAAGAGCTCAGGGATGTATATCATGCTCAATACCAAGAACATTCTGATATGAAAGAAGAGATTTATGAAGGAAATTTTCAACCCCTTGAAGAGGAGCATGATTTCTCCCATGATTTGATAGAATGAAGTGAAACTAGAGAAGTGAATTATGAGGATGAATAA
>ML831423.1:70952-111876 GCA_009831015.1 Picea engelmannii | reverse complement strand
TAGATGGCAAAGGATAAAAGCCAAAAGAATGAAACCTTGAGATGCTTCACCCAGGGATCACAGAGAAAGCAATAAAAGGATTCTCAACAAGAAACAAAGGGACCCATAAAAATAATAAATCAAGACCTAATTGGAGGATAGGGGATCTCATCATGAGCCAACCTATTGGGTCCATGGGCATGTAGCGGTATGACACTACCATTCAGCTGGTCACCATGCCAGGGTAGTGGCTCTTGGTGGCATAGCCAAGAGAAAGGGGGTCTCATCATGAGCCAACCTTCTCATTTCTGTGAAATGCTTGTAGTAACATTGCCACCACTAGTCACCACGTCAGGGAAGTGTCCCCCAACTACTCTCTTGAAATAAAAAGAAATAAAGAATAAAAGTTAAAAGGCATGAATGGGCTTGGAAACACTTGCATCCATGACAAGGTGCAAATCACCCTCTTCAGAGGTGCCCACAGGTAAGCCATGCATTTCCCTGCTATCACTGCACCCATTTCCCAGACATCCCCTACCACCTCATCCAATCACATGGCTTGGATTTGACTTCACCTGGGAGCATCCCACGTCCAATGAGCATTAGCCCAATAGGACGTCCTGGAATCCCCTCCAAACTTGTCTTGTAGAATAGCATAACATCTTTCAACACTTGTCCGAATGAAATAGGTGTCATGCACATGTTTAAATAACTTGATGATTAGATATGATTGACATTGCTATGATCCTTGTGACTTATGAGCCCATGGAGGGCATATGTGTTGATGTTGTAGGGCCACACCCAATGGACAGGTACATATGGGGAGATGATTAGTTCGGACCTCCATAGGGCTAAAATCCCACCTGATGGATGTTGAGACCTCAACCGAGGGTAGAGACAGATCAGGGGATTGCACCAGAGAGAGAGAATGACGTTTCACCAGGGGCATCCTAGTAGGCCTAGACCTAGGGGGGTTGTGTCCTTTACACCATGATGTAGGCCTTGGAAGGCCCATGACGTCACCCAGGTCACCCATGATGTCACCCAGCGTTTTGGATGTTTTGGAGGCAGTTGTGTGGCAGGTTGTTGAGGCCCAAGGAGGCCTAACATTTTTCTCCAGGAGGCCAACGTTGCCCAAAGAGGGCCTAACATCACCCTAAAAGGGCATGACGTCACCTTTACAACTCATTTTAGGGTTTAATTATGACATTTAATGTAAAAACTGGATATTATGTGTAACAGGCCATCTTGGCCTTTTTGACCTAATTCTGGTCTTTGTAATTATATAAATAAGGGGGAAATCACTCTTATTAATCATCATCTTTAACTCATACTTGTGAGGACTGAAATCTGCGCCCTCCTTAGGTTTCTTGGCTGAAATTTTAGGCGCACTTGTTGAAGGAAACTTATTTTGGATTATTTTGGCAAAGTTCTTGGTGGATGTGTTCAACTAGGGTTCTTCTTGATGTATGTAAGTGAATTTTCTGCAAATCTTCTTAATTGAATGGTTATAGTTTTATTTATCTTGCATTTACATTCAATATTATGAAATTGCTTGATTAAACCCTAGGAAGACTAGGACATGTTATTGTCCTAGATTCAAAAGATTTCACCTACTAGATCTTGTGAAAAGGCCATTTTTCTTGAAGCATGAGCTAAGGCCTTGCCATCGCAACACCTTAGTATCTATTGCTTCATCTTAGCCGGTTTTTCCTCATCATTGAGTTAGAGAGGGAGGAAATCTACTAAGGCCTAGGGTTACCTATACCTTAGTAGATAGTTTCCCCTTAGGGTTTGATAATTGGAGCCTTGGGTTACCAACACTCCAATCTATCAATCTCTCTTGTCTTTAACTCTTCTATTATCATTTTTCTTCAACATTTGTTGTTGCATTATTGACTCCAATTGCCCTAAAATCACTAGTCTAAGCCCTGTTTTGAGTAATTGTTCAAACAACCTTCAAAACCTATTCTTTGAGCTTCCTACTAACTATTCCTAACCCTAGAATAGCCTAACCTACTAACAATATTGTTATTGTTACTAAAGTAAGATACATCCATTAAATGTAGCATTAAAAGCTCATAAAAGCAATTGAAAAGGCTGATTTACACCTTGTCTTGCTTGTTTCTATCAAATGCTAGTATTATGATTTCAATGGTTAATGATTCTTAGTCATTTTTAAGCTATTTCAGGGCATTTAATGTGAAGTATTTCTCTATAAATATTGTTGATATAATTTTTTGTTTACTGCATCATATTCAACAAATTGCTTTTTGTTGAGAAAGTCTATGATTTTATGAAGTGCTAACCAACAAGTGTACTTGCAAATATATATAGTTTCTTGTTGCTTTGTTTCGGGCAGGTACAGTTTGATACATTATCATTTCATTGGTTATAAAATAAGGACTTTATGATCGGTGGTGACTTGTGAGAGGGGATCCTTATCTAGCCATTTTGACCTTGCCTTCTCAAACCCCCAGGTCACTAGGGATTGTCTTCCCTGGGCCTACCACCCTAAATAGAAGGAGACATCCTATTGAGGTGACAGTGATAGGATTAGTCTCCAGTTGCTCTCCTTTAACAAATTGCATGATAACAGGAATGTTAAGATCAATGTTGCATTTCAAGGGGTTAAGCACTCAATATTGGGCTGAAGCAGTTCATAAAGCAATATATCTAGACTTAGATGGAATTACTCCATATGGAGCTTGGTATGGTACTAAGACTTCAATTAATCATCTTCAAGTTTTTGGATCCACTTGTTATGCCTTAGTTCCTAAGAAAAAAAGGACTAAGTTGGAAAAATGAAGTATGAAATGAATTCTTATTGACTATTTAGATGAGAACAAAGACTATAGGTTGATATCCAATGAAAAATTCATTATCATTCAGGATCTAGTATTTGATGAGACAAAAATTTAAATAGTTGGAGAGATTGATACTCTACTTAGTCATTTGGAGGAAAAGGTAGCCCAAACCAATTCATCAACCCGTGAACCTCAACCTAGTTTTTCCCCTAACAAAGGTGATAATATGGAGTTAAAACCATTTTCAAATATTCTCCCCTATTTTTGAATATCCCAAGTCACCTTATGAAAATTTGTTTGTTGTTCTTAAACCTAAGGTTAATGCTTTATGTGACCTCACCCAGGCATTTTCTCATCAAATCCGTGAGCTAACCATATCACCTTTTCTACCCCAAAAAGGGTTAGCCCATAGAGTCCATGTCCAAACTCCTCAACTAGTCCTTGTTGATTCCATACAAGACTTGGTTGAACTTGCCTCAGAGGAAATCCTTGAACCATTAGACCAAATATTACCATCACCTTTGAACTCACCTCAATCTCCACCCTCCAAGCTTGAACTGAACATAATAGTTGGTGACATTTTAAACCCAATGACATGCAACCAGCCTTACATTCCTACATGGATGTCCCAAGGATCTTTGAACTTGGTAGGAAAACTATTATGGATAAATCTGGCCTGTGGATAAGTAAGATCTCCCTTGGACATTCCCTTGATCCAAGACAGACAAAGGGGATATATTCCTATGGTTCTCCCTAGATCCAAACAATATGTTTCCTATTTTATGCCAAGAGATAGTAAATAGGCACACCTTTTCCTTTGAAGGTTGTCCTCGTGTGTATTTGGCTGGTGTAGTCCTAGAGATCCATATCCAAGCTCCTTCAACCTGCTACCTACACACAAGAGACAAACAATACTAATCTACAAATTCTCTCTAGCGTTAGGAAATCACAAATTCATCTATATCTACCTTGATCTATTCAATGTAAGATCAGATCTAATATATATCATTGAACATGAACAATATGAAAGGGGGAAACCAATGATCTATATTAATACAAAATGGAGAAATACATCAATGTACCTTTACCTTGAGTCTTGATGCATTCCTCCTAGTTCCAGGTTCCTGATGCTCCTTCTTAGCCTCTTGAGCTTCTCTCTCTCTATATTTCCAGCATAACCACTCTCAAAACTCTTCCCCCCATCTTCTTGATTTGGCCTCTTATAAGATTTTAGAAGAGATTGGAGATAGGCTTCATGGCATGTGAAATAGGTGGATATAGGTCATGGATAGGTGGATACAAGTCACATATAGTTTGATAGCATGTGAACTAAGCAATTACAAGTCATAGATAGGCTTGATGGCATGTGAACTAAGCAATTATAAGTCATGCACAAGTTTCATGCTTAATTATGAGATTTTTCCGACCTATTATGAAATTTTTCTCTATTATGAGCTTTTTGCTCTAGTTCCATGCTCAATTATGAGCTTTTTCCAACTCATTATGAACTTTATTTTCAATTATGAGTTTATTCAATTATGAAATAATTCTTATTTCAGAATTATGAAATTGTGAAAAAATAATTTCCTCCTTGTGAAATAATTATGAAATTTTTACTCAATTATGCAATTCTAGCCTCATAACATCTAATAACTTGCTTGCACAACATATGGTGGGAAATACAAGTATCAAAGATGCCCCCTAATGTGTGAGGTGAGAAGAGGGACCGAAATACATTACAAAAATTCATGGTGACGAGTGGCATAAGGAAGGAGCTCAGAGATCAAGAAACCAACGAGTACATGCATTCATACATCAAGTCGACATACATAGATCATCCACGAGGTAGGAATACCCATGCTCGGAAGAGAAACAAATCATGGTCGCCAACACAATACATTATGGATCCATGAAGGGAAATACAAGATGTTGGTGCACAGGGGGAAGACGCGGGGTTAATCATTCAATTACCAACAAAACCTTTAGATACCAACCCTTTCGGCATCACCTCCAGAGCAAGTGAAGTCTCACCCGAGGCATCTAGACGGGCTGCACAAACCAAGGTTTTGTAGTGCTGACGGGAAGTGAGGCATCATTTGAGTCCTTTACTTATGTGTGCAGTTCTCATAGCTAACATTTACTTTGTTATAAAACATTACAACATCATATATGATCCATATATTCAGCATAAACAAAAAAAAAAACATGTATTGCAACCAGATCATAGCACACATATTTATGTGGTTCACCCAACTTGGGATACGTCCAAAACGACTGGCTTCTTATATTATTCATTAATAACTTTCTTACAATTGCGCATTGCACTACAAGAAATGCAAAAGCAATATCATCCCAAACATGCCTAGTCATTCTTCTGCAGTGTGAGTTTACTCCTCAGTCATACTACAAATTTCTTCCTTCACTCGAATTCCTTACCAAAAAGCATTCATAGCTTACTTGCACCATCACTATATACATCTCTATCTTTCTATATCTTACATATTTATACATAACAATAGGGATAAGCCCAATACAAAAGTGGACAAAGTGTCCCCAAAAACCCGTTATAGAGGTGGACAAAATGTCCCCAAACCCCATGGTTTGTAACTGTTTTCCGTCTTCTGTGCGTCGAATCGTCACACATCCTTTTGTTGCTCTCCTTGGAATTTTATCCTGTTGCACACTCTGGTCCATCTCCCAATTTCCTTTTTCCCTTTGACATCCTTTTGGCGCAGATCCTGAAATTTATCCAAAATTCCTCTTCAACATGCCCCTGACACTCACTTGTGGCTCGTCCCAAGCCACTCAGGCCTGTTTCTAGTGCGCCATGAATGCATCAAAGGTCTCCTTCGTTGTTGTGGACTTTTCCTTGACCTCCATTTCCTTCTGCAAAAAATGATCAATTGTTTCGGCTGTCACACGATCTTGCACCTTCTCGACACCTTCTTTAACTGATTGTTTGAGGAGTCCTTGAGTCGCTGTGAGGGTCGATGTCACTTTGTATGCTTCTTCTTGCAAAACTTTGATCTGTTGCACATGGGCCTAATTCTCCGCCCTGAGATGATTCATTTCTGAATATAGCTTTCGTTTTTCGTTCATCGCAGTTACCACCTCTGCTAGTGGAAATGTGCCCATTGCTGCTTGTAATTTCTGCACCATTCCCTGCGTAGTCTAAATCTTCTGACTTATCTCCTGTTGGACCCTGTCTTCATTCAGCTGTGTCCAAACACCCATAGTTTATGTATATAGTTGTGTGCACTCTAATTCTAAACTTTTTATGTTTTCAACTGTAACACCCTGTTTCCCCCAGTCTGTAAATATAACTTTATTGGCCAGGAACTATGGCAAACTCAAAGGTGTGAATGTTTGATTTGACGGACCTTTGTATAAAAGGTCGATGAATGTAAATTCTGTTATTTTAATAGATAATGGATACGTGTTGCATGACTGCTGTGAAGGGGATGTGCTAAGAGAGACCACGATGGCTAATGAAAAGGTGGTGGAGGGGACCCAGAATGGTTGCGTTAACCTCCACCGAAACAATACTATGCTGGATTTAATTGCTCAAGATCAGAACAACCCTCTAACCCAGAATGAATTTCAGTCAGGCTGGTAGGTGGGAAGACCTCCTCAAGATTTAATGAGGGGATGGGGCAGACCTCCCATCTGTAAGGCTTCTGGACCTAACCACGGACTGGGAATTCGAGCCACACACAATCTTGTTGAGAAAGGAAAGAAAGGAAGCGTGGTGTGGGGTAGGGGGAACCTGCGAAGAAAAATGCAGAGACGAGAGCGGAAACTCTCAGGTCCCAGGAAGGACTGAAAGAGGAACAATGAGTTCTGATCACAAAAAATAGAGATTGAGCCAGGAGAAGGAGAGTAACCTTCGTCCTTATCTATTTCTGTATTGGGCGAAGGAGAGTGACCTTCGTCCCTAACTTCCATTGAGCTGGAAGTAAGAGATTAAATCTCAAAGCATCATGGCTTAATCTCGGGGGTGGCCAGTGATAAATCCATTAGGAGTGAGTGAGCCTATGTTTGGGTGGAAATGACCACCCTTTTCAGTAGTCGCATCACACCTTATGGTTCTGATAAGCGTTTTTATGCCTTGTGTTTTGAATTGGAAATAATGGATGCATGCTTGTATTTATATGCCTGTAAATGGTTTCTGTATTGAATGCTTAAGTTAAGAGTACGCGTTTGTTCCTTGAGAACTTTTACGTCTGCTTTATTTTCCTTATGCTCTAGTTTAATTCCTCAAAAACACTTTCCCCAGGGAATTTCCCCCACCGTCCTAGAGTCGAGTGAGTACTCCGCTGACTGCGGACGTTGAACCCCACAATTACTGCAAGGACAGAGTCTATTAAGCTTAGGAAAGGTAGTGCATGTATGCACCAAGTCTCTGCAAGGTGGGTCGAGACCGAGACCATCTTAGATTCTAGAGTTGAGTAATTGAACGTAAGGGATGCACGGAAGAATTCTTCCAAGAATTACATTCAAGAGAAAGAGAGAAAAACTCTTAAGCCTTTCAGAGCCAACAAAGCTTAGGAAGAATAGTGAGATTCAAGTATAAAAAGGGAATATCCTTTCATTTGGAAGATGAACAAATGAGATCCATTTGGGAGGATCTCAGGTTCTCTCGCGATCGTTAGATTTGAAGAAGGGGCACATGCGTTAACGCCTCGAATCCCTCAGTCTTCACAAGATCGACGAATGTTGATAATCATTGTGAAGGGGACAGATCCTTCGAAACCCAAAGTAGTGATGTGACCTAGACCGTAGATCCAAGGATCTATCGGGACCCTCCTTGACCATCAAATTTGCGAAATCGGAGTTCACACATCGGGAGAATTGCACGTTGGCACGATTAAACTTCCGAAACCTGAAGTTGTGATGTGATCTGGACCGTGGGATCAAGGAAGGTCGTGGACCTTCGATCCGACATGAGCAGATTAATGCAAGGAGTACGTGGGAATTCAAAATTCCCTAAGGACCAAGCTCAGAAGAGACAAGCGCTTTTCTGAAGCGCATATGAGGTCCAAGAGGCAATCTTGTTTCAAGTTCATAAGCTCAGGAGGGAAAATGGAAGTCGAGACCCATACACTAGGGCTTGCATGAAGTAAATCAAAGGTTGAGACCTTCGAAATATTTGAAATATTTCAAGTCAGGGAGGAAAGCGAAAGCTCAGGAGGAGGAGAAACAGTGACCGTTGGATCGAGCACTGTGAAATATCCAGATTGTTAGAATCCACGTCCAGACAATTAGAAAAGCGCGTAGGAGGAGATCAGATCTGGGCCATCAGATCTGAGCGCGAGGACCAACATTCGTTGGATCCCAAGGATAGTGCACGAGGCCTAAAACCTTGAAAGTGCCCAGGAGAGAGGACTTTGTGAAGTCCCGAAGTTCCGAAATCATCAGAACTGTCCATCGTCGAGGTTGAGAGGTGGAAGCAGATCCGAGAGTTCAAGGACTCGGACATCAGAAGAATTGGGAGAAAGCGAGAGTTGAGATTTGAGATTTTTGAAATCCGGAAATCCGAAGTGATGAGAGTTGTCGATGTGAAGGTGGACACGTGACGCTAGATCTAGAACTTCAGAAGAAAAGAGAGGAGGAAAAGGTCTGAAGACCCAAAGAAGATCTCGATCATTGATCCATGAGGGAGCTGAAAGATCGTCGATCTGGTTGAGGAGGCCAAAGTCTCGAGGCGAGATCAGAACCGTTGATTGAGGAGGAGGTGTGGCAGACAATCTGTCATTTTGGAGAAATATCTCCGGTAGAAACGATAGCTTGAGAACTGAAACTCCCGAAGGCCAGAGAGTCGGAACCAATCGTAACTGTTGATTTGGAAGGAACTACGTGCCGACATATCAGGGAGGTCTGGGAAGGCGCATGAAAGACATGAAAGGAGGATAGATATCAGCGGTTGATCACGGATCATCGCCAAAAGAAAGAGATCGATGGTCGGGAAGAATTGCGAGGCCAGAACATGCTCGAGTCTTAATTTTTCCCTGAGCAGGCCGCAATTGAAACCATGGTATTTCCAAAGGCATACGTGGCACTTTGTAGTGAATTGTGGGGTGAAAAGAGGGTTGGTTTGAAACCACCCTTGGACGCACCTGCAATCACATACCTTCCAAGAGGTCATAGCCTAGGGCCATATGAAGGAGGGGGGTAAACAAAAAGGAGCTAGTGCTCGAAATTCAATATTTCGACAGTGCGCAAACAGAGGTCACGGGTACCCTTAGACCTGCACCGGGTAGTCAAAAGGTTTTGTGTTTAATTACAGAACGAGACCATCAAGGTCTCAGAGAGTTTTCCGGAAGGCCGGGTTGGTTTCTCGACTGTCCAAATTAGAACTCGTAGAGAGAGAGGATTTATTCCTGTAAGGAGGACGAAATTTTTATTTTACTTTTATCACCGTCGTGGGTGTGTTACATCAACCGATGACGTCAAAAAATTTGTTTCCTTGTCTCCCTCTCTTCAGGTGGTGTACTTGGTGTTATGCGTGCTTCTAGATCCATTATGTGTGTGTGAAATCCCTGAATGGCATTATTTATCTTATTAATCTTCTCTTCCACCTGGGCCTCCTTCTCAGCCTACACTTCTGAGAGTTCTTGATAGACTTGCTCGATATCCTGCTTCATTCGTTCTACTTTCTATGTGGCCTCATCACGCTCTTGTTTGACTTTGTTGTATTTTGTCTCTAAGGCCACATTTTCTGCTATGATATTTACTAGCTCAGTAGATGTCTTCTCGACGCGTACGTTCAACTCTTGTGTTGCACCCATCTGTGGCTCTTGCAACATATCCATTGGTAGTTGAGATAACACTAGATCTATGTGACCTAATGCCCTGGCCTACTCTTGCATCTCAGTCGTGGGGAACTCGACTGCATCTGGTGCTAGCTTGATTATCCTTATCTCCCATATGACTACCAAGAAATGAGAGATTGTTGGTTCGGCCTCTCTGGTCTTGGTCGTGCTGGTTGTTGGTTCTTCTTCTGATTTTCGCCCTGGTGCGATATTTGCGGCTTCTAACACTTGTCTCAATTCTTCCTTATGTTCCTGCATCCATTTGTTCATTTCTCCGTGTTGTTGTGTTGCGCGCTGAAATGCGTCGTTAGTTGTTTCTTTTTGTAAGGTAGCTAGATAGGTAGTGGGGGGGCCCAGAGGGCCCATAGTGATAATAGTGGAGGTCATTCAATGTAAGCTGGACTAGGTACACTATATTATTAAATAAGGCCCACTATGGTAGTTAGATATAATAAATGAGTAATTAAATATAATAAATGTAACAGGACTTCTTAGAAGGTTCTACTTCTAGAAGATTCCTCCTCTAGAATGTTCTTAGGTGATGGTAGCACTATATAAAGGGGTTTAAGAAATGTAATGAGCCATGAAGAGAAGTATTGTATTTGGAGCGGTAAATCAATAGGAGGATGCCCCCTCGAAGAGGCAAGTGAACAGGAGAGGATCCCTTCCATAATAAGATCCATTGTATGGTGTTGCCCTACCCTAAGGGTTTGATAATAATACAAAAGATTTTGCATATTGTTCTTGTATATATGTTGTGGTGCTTTTATATTCAGTATTTGGTTCTTAACAAGTGGTATCAGAGCACTTTCCTTTGCAGACATTGTGGCAAATATTTTTTATTTTTGCAGATTTTGATATATATATATATTTTATCTATGGATCTATTTTGTATTCAGTATTTGAGGCGATTATATTTATAGATCTATTCAGGTTCTTAACAAGTGGTTTTTTTTTTTTTTTAATGGATCTATTTTGTATTCAGTATTTGTGGCGATTATATTTGTAGATATATTCAGGTTCTTAACAAGTGGTATCAGAGCACTTTCCTTGGCAGACATTGTGGGCAAATATTTTTTATTTTTGCAGATTTTTTTTCAGAGAATAAAAAAAGGGCCGCAACATTCCAGAAATTTTCAGTATATTTTTGTGAAAAATTTGCAGAAACAAGTTGTAGATCTGAGTTCCTCTCAGAAAAACACCCAAGTTAAAAAAAAAAATTGTTCGAAACGGAGTTTGGGAAGTCAAAATATTGAAGTTTTAAAATCTGCAATTTTTCAGGGTTTTTTCCGCGGATGGCGGCGCAAATTTTTTTTTTTAATAATTTTTATTTATTTTTATATTAATTTTTAGCATCTGGAGGCCAAATTTGCCCAAATAAATTATAGATCTGAGTTCCTCTCACAATTTCACCCAATTTATAAAAAAAAATCAGCCGAAATGGAGTCTAGAAAGTGAAGTTATGAGCATTTTAAATTCAACAGTTTTCAGGGGTTTTCCAGAAAACGTCGCGATTTTCTGCAGTAACTTATTGTTCTATTTTTTGGGTTTTTTCATGACGGATGTGGGACCGAAGAGTTCATAGGGTGCTCATATGGCTATTTCCTCTCAAACCCTCAAGAGAATTCTTGAAGCATTCAAATCCAAATTGTATGACACATTGGATGCTAGATTGCATGCCCTTGCAAATGGCCTCAATGATAGTTTTCATAGTATTCGAGATTCATTGGATAACATGCAACATATATTTCTTATGGCGGACATCAGGGATGAATATAATCAAGAAATATATGCTTGGTATGATTTTGAGGCCGATTGTGATGATTGGTATATGGATAGTTGTCATTTCCGGGATGACAACCACTTTCATATTTTATTTGATGACTCTAATCCACCTTCTGTAGAGAGCATCAATATGACAAATCAAGAGCCAATGATTATTACGAGTGTCCATCCTGCATATTATACAGTGGTATTATTCCTTCCAGATTCTGCTACGACCCTTTTCCACTATGTGGATGGATATTCTTATTTGGATCCACATGACAGGTGTCAGTCTTTGGAGCATCATTTTGAGTTGGTTATTGGGTTCCAAAATATTCCACGGGGAGTTCACACGAGCACTTGGACATGGGACCCAGGCTTACAATGGTGGTTGGACTACTTCAGCATGGTGGCTTTCCTTTCTACATGGGACCTTGGTTCTCTAGTCTTATTCAACATTATGGTCCACAATTATCCATGGGACCCTGGTATATGGTTGTACATCAAGTGTTGAGGACAACGCTTTCATAAGGGGGATGGAATGTAAGGTAGCTAGATAGATAGTGGGGGGGCCCAGAGGGCCCATAGTGATAATAGTGGAGGTCATTCAATGTAAGATGGACTAGGTCCACTATATTATTAAATAAGGCCCACTATGGTAGTTAGATATAATAAATGGGTAATTAGATATAATAAATGTAAGAGGACTTCTTAGAAGGTTCTACTTCTAGAAGATTCCTCCTCTAGAATGTTCTTAGGTGATGATAGCACTATATATGTTCTTAGGTGATGGTAGCACTATATAAAGGGGTTCAAGAAATGTAATGAGACATGAAGAGAAGTATTGTATTTGGAGCGGTAGCTCAATAGGAGGATGCCCCCTCGAAGAGGCAAGTGGACCGGAGAGGATTCCTTCCATAATAGGATCCATTGTATGGTGTTGCTCTACCCTAAGGGTTTGATAGTAATAAAGAAGATTTTGCATATTGTTCTTGTACATATGTTGTGGTGCTTTTGTATTCAATATTTGGTTCTTAACACTTTTACCTGGTCACCGATTTTCTCCAAGTCTTCCTCTATTAGTGCCTGAATAACGACTTCCTTAATAGCTTTGCGCTTGGGCCGTTGATATATGGATCTTCTTGTTTATAGCTCTTTTCTCTTGTGGTCATTGCACGGTGTTGGTAGTGGCGATGGATCCTCTGGCCCCTTCCCTTTGTCATGGTCCCATAAATCACACATTTGAAAATATAAATAAAATTTCCTCACATCCATCATAGCAAAAATAAAGATTTCTGATCACACATAAAAATAAAAGAAGATGATCCGTACGCATAAGAGAACTTTGATATAGTAAACACATGTATAGCTCAAAGGAATAAAATTATAGACCAATCTCAAATATTTTATATTCAAAACTTAGAGTTATAAAACATCGTCAAAATTGATCCCGAATTAGTTCTCTTGGGATTTCAGAAAAAAATATTAAGGTCTATTACAATGCTTTGACATTAAAATGTGTTTGTCTAGAGGACTGGGATTAGGGCTCCCACCGACCATAAAAGTAAATATAAACATGAAATAGACTGTAGAGAGAAGAAGGTGGGAGGACGTAGAGTAGTAAGACCTTGAAGGAAGACAAAAAGGAAATTACCAGATTTCGGTTAGACCTTTCTAATCAAAGAAGCAAAAAAATTGGATGAAAAATTGATAATGAAAGCAAAATGTGAACAACATAAACTTACTATGATGGTATCTCTCCTCTTTCACTTGCTCGTTGTTGTCCTTTTATTCTACTCGTTGATAGTTACAGGAACTGTCTCAACTGTCGTTTCTTGGCCCTCTTTAGTTAACTTATGGATTTCCCTCTTAAACCAATCCTCAATGTAATTCTTCATTGAAGCAACATTTATCTCATGTCTAATTTTGATATTAAACAATTCACCTTCTAAATCTCTTAGTTCATGAGAAATATCGTGGATTGATTGTTCAATATCTTGTTTTTTCATAGAATAATCGATAAGCCAATTATCTATCTCTTCTTCACCATATTCAATTATGCCATTAAATTTCTTAGCCGATAATCCCTTTAATATCTCCATATGTTCATCAAATTGATGCATTGTCATAAACATTGAATTGAATATTAATTTAGGATCTTGCACCTCACCAGTGCTTCATGCTAAATATATTTATGTGAGCCTTCTGAATAATTCTTCTCTTTTTACTATAGCTTCATTGCATGCTTGGACAATATTTCTCAAATTCTTAATCTTTTCTTTTCAACATTGTATTCAACTGTTTGATCCGACTAGGAGAAGGCAGATCTTCTTCTCTCCTCTTTACTTCTGTCATGTTTGAAACTTTTATCCTGAATGGTAAAACAACATCTGTGTAAAATCCTTCTTCATTCTTAAAATCAACTTGGAGATATTCATGAAATGCATGTGCTCTTGAACCAAAAGAAACAATATTTTTAGATACTTCACATGCCTCTATTATCAATGAAATTATCTTTTTAATATCTTTCTCAACATAATTCTGAACCACTGTAAGCAAACTTGATGATCCTTTTAACTTGATATCGGGTGTAGTTGGTTTTATCATTGTCAAAGGATTGACCAAGATGGGAAGATGCATCAAGGCAATTTCCAATCCTTTGATCTTTTCCTTTAAGCTGACATTCTCAGCCTCTAAACCATCAATAGAGTCATCAAGCGTGTCCCCGGTTGCCTTATGAATTTTGAAAATCTGGGACGGTCGCACATACTTGAGGTCGACCTCTGAGTGAGATTTTCCTTTCTTATTTTTCTGGTCAATTCTTTCCACAATCAACTTTTTAGATTCTCTGTAAAAAACAACGCTCTAAAAAGTGAAGGATTCTTCTTCACTAAAAGTTTCATTCCCAATAACTTCTAGTACAAAATCTTGCTGAACAACATGCTCCTCTTGTTCTACTGCAAGAAATACTTTTTCAATGTCTGCTTCTAGTTCCATATCTTCCAAGGAGAAGCTTTGAATATCATTTTCCATGAGATTGTTTTCTTCCTCTTGCAATGGGGTTTTTCTTTTCTTTCTCATGGGAAATTTGTGTGAACTTTCATTTTTTCTAGAGGGATGATTCTTATATCCTCCTCCACTGGAACTATTGTTGATAGACTTCTTAATTGGGTGGGCCGCTGGATTACTGCTCCTGGATGTAGCATTCTTTGGAGTGACAACTGGAGATTGAACACTTCTTTCACTGTGACTTTTTCCTTTTTGTTTGTAAAGATCATTACTGCTAAGTAATGTTTCTAAATCACCAACATTATGTACAAGAGTGTTTTGACTATTGACTTCTTCTTCTTCGCTCAAGACAGTTTGAATGAAAGAATTATTGAACCCTACTAATAGCATATGTCCAACAAAGATTTTGTTTGGATCAAAACCTTTGATCTTTTCAACATACTTCAAACTCACATTGTTAAAATGATTTGCAAATTCATCAATTTTATTTATATTTCTCAATACAAACTCTCCAATCTTCCATGGCAAAGGAATAAACTGTTTTTTTTATTTTTATTTTTTATTTTATTTATTTATTTTTTTTTATGGAAAAAGTGCAACCAAAAAATATATTTTCTTGCTACCTCTGTAATAAATAATTTATCGGGTACATAATATGGAAGGAAAAAATGATTTTCTTTTGAGCAAAATATCCTTATGATACTATGATTCTCCATTTTCTCTAAAAAATTGGTAGCTTTAATAGATATCCTAGGAGTGTTTTCACCCAACAAAAGTTTTTTGAAGACTGAAACAAAGTCATTATAAACTTCATAGAAAAATAGAGGGGTTTTATACCTCCATAATTCTTGATACCAAAAGGTAACGAGGTCTTCTTCACAATTTACCCTTTTACTGATGGTCAAATTTGAGAATTGGAAACAGTGCACGATAGCAAATATCAAATAAGAGGCCATAAATAATTTTCTATCTTTTTTGTAATGCAACAATTGGGAAGCAATTTCGATAGAAATGAGCTTTTCCCAATAAAAAATAGCCTTTTCTTGGACTGTAAAATACAAAGTATATAAAATCATCCGAGATATAGAAGTAGTGTTCTCCTGACCTGTTACTCTGGTGAATAACTATGCAATTTCTCGATGGGGATTCTTTAGAGATTCAACCTGGATTCTGGTTATGTCTGTTGGGACAGATGCAAGATTCTCCAAGTACTTCGGCAGGAGGTCAAGCCCATTATTATGTTTCTTCAAGAATTCTCTGCAATCTTCACCTTTGAAAGTAAGAGTCGGCTCTAGCAACTTTAACATCTTGCGAAAGACTTGAGGTGAAAGAGAAATTGGAGAATGTCCCTGGAGCTGTATGATTCTTTGATTCGGTATGTACTTGTCCACACACCATGCACCAATTTCCTTACAATCGAAAACCTCTGGAACACAACCAACACAAGCAATTCTAGATGTCCAAATTAAGTTCTCGTCTTTCTGTGCAGTTGGAGGGCAGGAATAATACCAATATGCTCTCGACCATTGGAAGTTCTGATCTTCGTGACCAAAAATATTCACAGTGTCACCACAAAACTGTTGTCGAGATGATGCTTCCATTAAGTTGATGAAACTATTTCTTCAGTTGGGTAATGGTCTCAAATACGCCTTTTCGGAAAGATAACAATAGTTTAATCCCTTGGAAAATGAAGATTAAAAGAGAATTTAATGAAAAATTCCTCGAGCCTTTCACCATTAATGGCGATCTTTTCGGGGCCTGCACAACAATTGTTAGCATTTATACAATACTTAATGCATATTGGGGAAAACAAAGTAATGGAAGGGATGGGTGTGTGAGAAATTCAATATAGAATTTTCGTGAACCCGCCAACCCGTGAACCCGCGGTTGTAAAGATAATCAAAATAAACCAAGTATAGAGGAGCGGTCGGTCAGACTCGCGTGCATGAAGAATGGAATACTTTGGAATCTGACACCCGTGATGAAGCTAAAGGTTAAGTGATGGTCGAAATGTAGATCACAGAAGTTGTAGTGCAAAGTGAGGGTCACGGAAAAAAGGAGAGCAAATGTTTGAGCCCGCATACCCGCGAATTTGAAGAAAAAATTCTAAGTGTTGAAACAGACTTGTGCATGAGTAAGTGGATGGAAATGAAAATGTGACAACCCGCGAACATGTGAACTCGTGCACTGAAATATGACTAAGTATGGTAACCAAGAAAGGGAAAAAGGAAGGGATAAAAGGAAATGAGAAAAATGGAAGGTATAGAAGGGGGGAAATAAAAGGAGTAAAGAAGTGGGGAAAATAGAATGTGGGAGAAAAAAATGAAAGCACGAAAATATCACAACAGTAACATTATAACTTAATATACCCTTATTAAGAATTACTTATATGTGTGTGTACCCTAACATAGTTAAGTTTATATATTAGAAGAGATTTAGTTTATGTTTATGAGTATTATAGATTATGTAATATAGCTATTAGTATTCTATTAAATTCATATACATTTTATGTTCAAGTTGAGGGGTTAAGTGGGGAGACCAGTGTTGACTTTCATGGTCGGTTCTTTCAAATCACAAATAGTTGAGAATTCTTAATCTTAAAGTTAAAAATCCACATTGATGACCATCACATATGCTTGCACTGAAAAATGAAAAAGCTTTGTCACATTTTGTAATAATCACCCGATTAAGACCTACCTATAAATTTCAGTTCTAAAAGCAAAGAAAATAGTAATGTGTATGCAT
Organism: Picea engelmannii; assembly: GCA_009831015.1. Classification (NCBI taxonomy): domain Eukaryota; kingdom Viridiplantae; phylum Streptophyta; class Pinopsida; order Pinales; family Pinaceae; genus Picea; species Picea engelmannii. Next base: position 94,760 of record ML831423.1, on the reverse strand, counting down.
TCTAACTCAAATATAATTGGAATTCTAGTCATCATTCTTATTCTCCTGAAGATTTAATGGTTAAGGTTGAATATCAAAAAAAAAATCTATGTTTTCCTTATATATGCATTTAGCATTCACAAGAACTAGTATGCCATGAAAGAAAACCAAAGAAATAATGGTCTTCTTCACCATCTTGTTTGTCAAACATGATGACCTACATGTTTGCTAGATTGAAAAGAAGCTTGTAGGTATTGAGATACAACTAGGAAAGGGATTCACGAGCTTGGCCATCACGAACAGGGAAAATAGACAATGTGCCCATCTCATCTCACTTCCCATCTCTTTGCCACCAAACAACTGATCTCACACCATCTCAATGAGCTACRTTTACTAACCGACCCAACTTGGTTCATTTCATCTCAAAATCAACCCAACTTGATCCACTTTAGGGCCAATCACCATCCAACGTGGACCAAGCATCTCAAACATCKCAAAGGCCTTCGAACATTCAAATAGCATAAAAAAAGTTTTATGAGAGTGTTTATACAAATTTATATGGAGCAAATTTTACATTTAAAGAGGATTTAAAGGAGTTTATGAACMAGCTTTTAAGTAATTTTCAAAAAATATTTAATTTCATCTATTGAAACTATTTTAATAAGTTTTAAATTTCTTTTATTGTTTAAATAACCTTAATTGTTCAATTAAGAATATTTGTTTCCTAGTTGAACATCACATGTTTAAATCTAGAGGTAGAATATATACAGCTTAGTAAACTTTACTATTAAAATACGTTAATAACAAACAAATAGTAAGGTCAATCCTTGCACATCGTATGTTTGTTTGCAGTCCAATTCTAGTACCATGAAAATACCAGAACAAATCGCCGAAGCTATAATATTCGAAGTGCCAAGCACAACTCAGGCAATACCAATACCAATTGCGTTTACATTCCAGCTTCAACATCGGTGTAATGAGCGTTGCAACGCAATTCAGGCAGCCCAATTCTGGATTCCCAAGCTTTTACATCAAAGCCTTCATCTGGAGCAGAGAATCAACGAGGGTAGTTGCAAAAGTATTTGCATTGTTGGGGAATCAGATTAATAATAAAGCCCTTTCTTCCTTGGAACCCAAAGCCATTAGTATTCCACAGCGTGGCCGTGGCAGTGGCAAGTGCTCCCAAAAACAATGCCATGATATCCATATCAACGGGGATGTGGATGTCATAAAACTTTGTAAGAACGACCGACTGAGAGAGGCACTCCACGTTTTACAGCGGATGGACCGTCCACATTTTTCAACTTACGCTTCTCTCCTGCAGGGCTGCATCAACAGGACAGCCTGCATGGAGGGAAAAATAATCCATGCACATATTCTTCAGACCGGCTTCGAACCCGATACTTTTTTAGAAACCAAACTTATGATAATGTATGCCAAGAGCGGGTGTCTGAGTGAAGCTCGCCAAATGTTTGACAAAATGCCTCAACGGAACGTGGTCTCGTGGAACGCTCTGATTGGAGTTTATGCCAATCATGGATTTAGCGAAGAGGCTTTGTCATTGTTATGCCAAATGCAAACAACAGGTATCCGGCCAGATCACTTCACTTTCAGTGGCATCCTCCCAGCGTGTGCCGACTTGAAAGCTCTGGGATATGGTAATGAGATCCATCGAACCATAATCCTTGGTGGATTCCAGTCTAATATTTTTGTGGGGAGCGCTCTGATAGACATGTACATCAAATCTGGAAGCATAGAGGATGCACACAAAGTCTTTGAGAAAATGCCTGAACGGAATGTTGTCTCATGGAATACAATGCTTACAGGATATGCTCATAGTGGGCACGTTGATGATGCACTGAAGTTATTTCAGATAATGCCTGAAAGAAATGTGATCTCTTGGACAGCCATGATCACTGGATATGCTCAGAATGGTCATGTTGATGAAGCTTTCAAACTCTTTCAAGAAATGCCTGTAAGAAATGAGGTCTCTTGGACTGCCATGATCACTGCATATGCACAGAATGGATATGTTCGTGAAGCCCGGGAGCTTTTTCACAAAATGCCTGAGCGAAAAGTAGTCTCATGGAGTGCACTCATATCAGGGTTTGCTCTGAATGGTCTATTTGATGAAACTCTAGAGATCTTTAGACAAATGCAACGGAGAGGTTCAAAGGCAAACTCGGTTACCTTTGTCAGCATTCTCCCTGTATGCGCAAACCTAGCAGCTCTTAATCTCGGCAAAGAAGTACATGAAGACATAATTAGAAATGAAGTTCAATCTGTTATTATTGTGGGGAATGCCCTTATAGATATGTATGCCAAATGTGGGAGCCTAGAGGATGCATGCAAAGTATTTGACAAAATGCCTAGGAGAAATGTTGTATCATGGACTGCCATGATTGTAGGATATGCCATACACGGTCAGGGAAAGGAGGCTCTCAAACTGTTTGAACATATGAGGAACTCCCATATGAAACCAAACCATGTCACCTTTATTGGTGTTTTGTCTGCATGCTGCCATGCAGGGTTGGTAGATGATGGCTGGCAATACCTTAATTGTATGAGTCGAGATTATAACATCCAACCTGGACTGCAGCACTATTGCTGCATGGTTGACCTTCTTGGTCGTGCTGGGCGCCTGGATGAGGCACACAATTTGATAAACAAAATGCCAATAAAACCAGACGCTGCTGTGTGGGGTTCTTTGCTTCTTGCATGCCGTATTCATTCTAATATTGAGCTAGGAGAACAAGTAGCAGGACGCCTTTTTGAGTCAGACCCAGAAAATGCTGCTCGTTATGTCTTGTTGTCTAATATCTATGCAGACGATGGTAGGTGGGACGATGTAAAAAGAGTGCGCAAAATGATGAATGACAAGAGGGTAATAAAGATACCAGGATGCAGTTGGATGGAGGTCAAAAACCAGGTTTATGGTTTTCTCACATGACAAAAATAAACACTCGTACCCACTAGGTTACTGCAAGGTTAGACTAATTTGAAAAGGAAATGGAGGCAGATTATGCATCATAGGCAAAGTTCAAAGTTGCATGTCGTGCACGAGTAGAAAGAACATATCCTGGCCACCTCAGCCAGAAACTTACAACTGCTATGGGGTATTTTACAATGCATTCAGGTACAAGTACCTGTAACCTGATAAACCTTTTTATTTGATAAGTGGCCCTCGGTCATCTTTTTCCATATCTGAAATTGCATTATGGATGCAAAACCTACCTTCATTTATTTCAAATTTTGGACAGCATTGTCTTAAGCATTTTGCTGTTATTCGCAATAGCGCAACTAGCAAAACTTCGAGTGGTCTTTTCTATGGCTTTGTAACTTTTGGAACAATTTTGCATCAATGAGAAATTAATCGGATCGAGTCAAACATTCTTTTAAATTAAATTTGAAAGTTTATAATTTCTGCTCTACTTGTCAACCCAGCCATAGGTAGGATTGTTTCCATTAATGCTAATGCCTTGGGGTCATCAGTTATTCTAAAACTCGCAAACACTTTTTTAATTTCTCATGTGTGTTCAGTCTCTAGTTACATCAATAGTTGTGAGGTGCACTAGGCTGAGTATAACATAGATGTTGTCATGTATGTATGTGACATCTAATTTTTTTTTAAACAAGTATAGATTCATTTTAAGCTTGGATCTATTAAGCAAAGGAATAGAATTTTTGAAATGTAAATTTTTTTATCATTTAATATGAAGGAATTAATACACTAGTGTAAATCCATGTTAATTCCAGATCTATCAAACCCCAAAAGGGAACAAATCCTTGAGTTGTAATTTTTTTGATAATTTAATATGATCTAGAGTGGTTATAATCTCACTCAACTCAATAGAACTCAGAAGTGAAAACTTATGCAGATATGGATATGTAAAAATATAGTTTTGATTATTATCAAGATAAACATATTTGCATTATAACATTATTTTTATGTAAATATCATATGTGGTATTTCTTTTTGGGGTTAAATTTAGTATTTTTCTTTTTATTTCTTTATATAGCATTGTTTATATCAAATCTCTCTCTTTCATAGATATGAATATATTTTTATTTTTGTTTGTATATATATTTGGCTAGCATGTAAATTATACAAGTATTAAATATTTTTAAGGTGACATATGATGATGTAAACATTACCCACATACATACACGACAACATCTCTATCATATTGGGCTATAATGTAACACCTTGTTTTCCCCCAAGATTGTAATGCTAAGACTTCATATAATTATGTTTATGAAGCATGTAATTGTGTTTTAATTAATGAAAACATCGAAACCGTTGACTGAGAGGGAACAACCTTGAAAGTACTGGCCATGATACACAAGCGAGAATTGATAAAGCATGGATTGATTGAGTGGTTGGGTGAAGTGGAACTGAGATGTTTTTATGAAGAAAATAGGAAGTTTGTTTAACATGCTAATTTATGCTTGCTAAGCATAAACTTACACCTTCCATCGTACCCGGTCTGAATGGAACCATGTGACCATTTACGGAATGTCAGCGAAGCAGTTGAAGAAGTTAATAACTGTGACATTTTGGTCTCTTGGAGGAGGAAAGGGGTCAATTGAATGACCTGACAGCGGGACACCATGGATTTTCCCCTTTAGAATGGGCATTGTGGACACTGGGTTGCGTCTGCAGGGAGGCTACGGGAATTTTGAGGGGATTGGTTGAGGAAGAGTCCAAAGGTGGAAAACACCACCGAAGACTAACAACAAAAGGACACAAAGAAAACCAACAGGGGGTGCAAACTGTTAGATGCTAAGAGCGACATTAGGAAACAAAATACAAAGGTGCTTGAGGAGAGAAAGAACCTGAGAAGGAAAGAGTGAGAAGAGAACACATCGAGTAACGGTGCAACAAATAGAAGTGTTCGGGAGCACGAGTTAAAGAGAAGAGATAGTTCCTTGAAGAAAATAGGAAACTCGTCCAATTTTATGATGATCACCCTCAAGCAGAGAAGACCCAGATCCAGACTAGAGCAATGGTGGGCTACAACTTGGTGCTTACTGGAAAGAAACCGACACTAGTGAGGGGAGGTCACCGAGGGATTGCATAGCAGAGAAGAGACTCCCTTGTGCAGAGGAAATCCAATTTAGAAACCACCTGACAAACCTGTAGAGACCCTGAGCTCGGTGGGAAGGGGGTAATTTCTTTTATTGTCAGAGGAGGAAGGAGAGTAACCTTCCTAGATCATCTGAGTTGGAAACCAACTGAATCATTCCCCTTGTAGTATCATGGCTTGGCTCGGGGGTGGCATATTGTAGGAAGGCACTCTACAGTAAGGCTTAAGGTTGGGAGGAAAGGCGTCCACTCTCAGTCAATTGGTATTGGCAATTTCCTTGATCAGATAAGTATTTAACTTGATTTGTATAACTGTGTGTGAATGATGTAAGTATGTAATTGTTTGATCAAGATGGGAAATGCAAATGCTTGTAATCAATAAATGAAACCTCTGAATAACTGGGATATGTTGTTGTCACCATAGCTTAACTTGATGAATTTTAAATTGAATAAGTGTGGATAGTTTGTGTCCCTATGAACCTTGCAACTTTAGAGGAAAGTTTGCAACACATGGATAAAAACTTCGTTTACCTTGTGGGGCAAGTACCCTAATGTTGAGAAGTCCTTGTGAGGAATGGAGGACCCTGAGTCATGAGGGAACCATGATCCTTATGTGGAAAGCTTGCAAGATATGCAAGAAGCTTATTTATAACATGACTGATAGGCCTTGATGGTCTTAGAGCAGTTTTCCTATTCTTGAAGAATGGGTGGAAATCTTGACGAAACCCTGGAATTGGCTAAGTCCCTAAGTCGAGCATCAGCCTGTGGAAAATCATGTATTAAATCAGGATAATTTACGGCCGTTGATTCGGTAGGGTGAGTAGATCTCAACGCTTCGTTGGGGAAGTCATCATCATCGAGAGTGGATGAGTGCCGAGACTTGTATAAAGACCGACGATGACAATGAAATCCTAAAGATAGGACAAGGATCGTTGACCTGTCGGGAGAATCCTTGATGGGATCTGGACTGTTGATGCAAGATGCATCATCGTCGGGGAATAGGGAATTGATGAAGTGAGAGTGTGTCCAGAGAAGTGCCGACGACGAGGACTCGGGAGAGAAATGAGAGCCATTGATTGGTTCATGGGTGAGAGTGATCTCCACCATAGATTGTCATAGGTTGCAGTCAAGTGATAAGGGGGACAATGACGTGGCATGCCAACTTGGCAGCCAACAAGTTCTCGGGGTGACATGTGTCACTAGTGGAATGGTCAAGGGACATGAGTGGTCTCGGATGGGGTTGGAAGCTCTTATGGCTTTGGAAATAACTTAGACCATTAGATCTAGATGCGGTCAGATCTCAGTTGTTCGTCGGAGGATGTTGGGCTTGGGTCTAGAAGTGTGGATAGAAGCAAGTGTCGCTGACGAGCGAGATATTAAGGTCAGACGACAATCGTTGATTGACAGGTGAGAGGGATGAAATCTCGACCGTGGATCTGTAATGTTCCCAACCCAATATGCTAGGAACATTGCATTTTTCATTGATTTTTATGTGTTTTCTGGTTGTGGCATTTCATCAAATACTTTGCAGACTTATGTCTCATGAGTTGCGCTAGGTTTTATAATGATGGTTTAATGTGTGTTTGCATCCAATAATCAAAGAAGATATAGAAATGGAATATCTCAACAAGATGCAAGATCAACAACACAAGAAATAGCCAAAAATACCTCAGATACGATTTTATTCATAATAGTAGAAGATCTTGGTACAATAGATTTGCAGATCGGGAATACATCTAATAGGATGGAGTGTGTAAACGATGATGGCTCCAAGATACACTAGAAAGATGAAGATCCAGGCTCCCAAAAGCCTCTCCAAGCTAAATACCAAGTAACACTGAAGTCCACCTGATACCCTCTGTTGTAGATGATGCCCTCTCTGGCACACTGCGCAATTCCTGGCTGGAATAGATCAAGGGAAGTACAACCTCCTCTCTGATGGCCTCAAAGCACTGGAAAACTCTATGATAAGGTAGATCTGATGATGGCAAGAAGGTAATGAGAAGTCTCTAAGCTATAGCTCAATTGTAAGACCTCCCAACTAATGCTATCTCTACTACAAGTGTGCCACTCCTCCTGTAGAACTCGTGCTAGCTCATAAATAATGATACGCTGGATAGAACTCCTCCAAAAAGGCTAAGGAAGGTGCCCTAGGCCCAGTAATAAAATCCCAATGGGTGTGGACCCCTGAAACTCATCCACTCCAAATCGAATGACACTAGCTCCTCAAGTGCGCCCTTCTGCTGGAAACCCTCACTGATGCACATTGTCTCTCTCTCTCTCTGAGCTTGCTACTGCTGTAGAGTCCACTTGTAATTGGGATAGACTGATGTAGAATGGCGAGGGAGGAATCTTTCACCTCCGTGACCAAGCTTGGACCAGGTGGGGTGGGATCTTTCACCACCGAGTTGATCTCTAGGGTTTGTTAAGTCAAAACCCTCAAAACCCCCAAGTGCATGGGCTCACTAGCAAGAAGCCAGATATCAAATTGATAAACAACATAATGAGAGAATAGAGGCCCCTATCTCTCTTTTATCTTTCGTGTTCACCTTGTCTCTCCAAGTGACTTTACTTTATTTTATTATTAATTAATTAAATCACTTTAATTAATTAATTAATCATTTTACCTCTAAAATGTGATTTATCCCTCCTTATGGCTTCTATGGCCACTAAAAGTCACTTCTCATCATCCTATCTTGTAGTGTTATTCCTCTCGATTTTGATGAGCTATTACACTAAGAGGTTCCTCGAAATATTATGCCTAATATGACCTTCTTAGTGAATTTAATTAACATATAGCCCATAATAACTCAAAATTACGGAAATCGTCAGAATGCCATGGAACCAAAGTCAAGTTGTGCGGAAGGGATCATGACGATGAAATAAGATGAGCGATGCAAGTCGGACCCCATAAAACCCCTCAATAGCTCCTGTACTCGCTATCACCTCCATTTGGCTACTCTGGTCATCATAACACTCTGTAATATAATGATGTCCCAAAGTGGGGACATTACAGTCCTCCCTGCTAGAATATTGTTTTTCCTCAAGCAATAACTAAATCAATCCACATATAATATCGACGTCCCATGTCCACCTATGGGACACAAAGTAGGCTCCATCCAAAGCTGAACTATCACACACTCTACCCCCTGGATCCCATATCAAGACCTGAACGACAATACCCCGTGAGGCATAATCCTGTAACATATCAACACCACGAGTCTCCTGCAAATGACACATGGCCTCAACTCGGGATGAATCTATCCTGACCACAACAACTTGAGATACTTTCTGGAGTAGTGGGACGTGAATGAGAGGCAATAGAAATGGGTGAGTAAGGTGAAGACATATGATTTTTACATTGAGTATGTAAATGGGAAAGAGAAAATAGTTGTTGATGCCCTATCCAGAAGACCTGCAACCTTCTCCATGACAAAGATTTCAACGGACTGAAAGTCCATTCTCTTGGTGGAGTACTCCAAGAATGCTTTCACTTGTGAGTTGATGGATGGAATTATTTAGGATGATAGGTATAGGGTGGTTGATGACATCATCTACTACAAAGACATGATCTATCTTGTCTCTAAGTCCACACTCAAGGATAATATTTTGAGGGCAATACATGATGCACCACTGGCGGGTTACCCAGGGTATTTGAAGACCTACAAGCAGGTGAGTGAGAGATTCTCTTGGAAGGGTCTCAAGGAGGATGTGCTTCGATACGTAAAGGAATGCATGACTTGTCAGTAGAACAAGTCATAGCTTACACATCCTGTAGGATTGCTTCAGCCATTGTCGATTCCATATCAGAAGTGGGAAATCATTTCCATGGATTTCATTACAGGGTTGTTGAAGGTACAATGTAGGGATTGTATCTACATGGTGGTAGATAGGTTGACCAAATACACACACTTCTTTTCCATTCCTTTCGAGTACAATTCATATCAGGTAGCAAACATATTCTTCAGGGAGGTGTTCAGACTAAATGGTATTTCGAGGAACATAGTTAGTGACCGAGATATCAGGTTTCTCAATGTGTTTTGGTAGGATTTTTTTAGGTTATCCAAGATGGAGTTGACACCTAGTACCAACTATCACCCCCAGATGGATGGAAATAATGAGATAGTAAACAAATGGATTGAGTGGTACCCGAGGAACTATGTGTCAAGACAACAAAGGACATGGATAAAATGGTTGCTTCTCGGGGAGCATTGCTACAACACCACTCATCACATGTACATTGGGATGAGTCCATTTAGGGCATTGTGTGGATACAATGCCCCATCATTTGTGGATTTGGAATTTGGGGAAAGAAAATCCCCCAAGGCCAAATATTGGTTGCAAGAGAGTCATGACATCTTGAGAGTCCTGAAGGAGAATTTGCAGGTCGCTCAGAATCAACATAAGATGTATGGAGATAGGAACAGGGTAGGACGCAACTTTGATGATGAGAAATTAGTCTTGCTCAGGTTGCAGTCTTACCGAAAGTCTTCGCTGAAGAAGAGTGGCATAGACAACCCTATAGAAACCTTCATAGGTGAAATATCATTACACGAATATGATCCAAAAGTCCCATATGTTGGACATAGACAACCCTGTAGCAACCTTCATAGGTGAAATATCATTGCAGGAATATGATCCGTCAGGATTTTTTAATGACTTATGGTTGAGTTTTAATTTTGCATGCATTAATTAACCATTTGAGAAAACTTAGTGAAGAATGAGGAAAGAAGATGAATTATAACAACCATATACATATGTGCAGATCTGAAATGCAATAAAAGACAGCAAACCATAACACGCAGATTGATAACGGAGTTCGGCACAACTTTGCCTACGTCTCCGGGGTTTTTTCTCTGTGGGGGAGGCTTCTTTATTTTTGTTCAAAAGCTCAAAAGTACATCGCTGCAATGCCAAATGGATACAAGAATGATATGGTCATGTTCTTCCAGATCTCAAGAACCCAGCAAAGAAAATGGCATGCAAAACGGACGTCCGAAGCTCCCAGAAATGATCCGACAACGTCTCCACCTCAAAAGCTTCTCTGCCTCAAAATGGCTTTGGCTTTGCTTCTCCTCAGCATAATTCTGCTATGAATGCCCCCCTATGGCCTCAAACATGCCTTGGTTATATAGCTTGGAAGTTGGTTGCTCATCTCCAACTTCCCCCTAAAAATTAGGCTCCAAAACTACCCAATAACTCCCCAAAATCATTAAAAATAGGCTTAATTACAATTAAAACTCAAAAATTGGTTATAAAACCCACTTTATAGTTAAATTTGGGCATAACCCCCCTTTTGCCCAGCACACGCCCCCTTGACAGGGTCATATGGGTTCATATGGCCAAGCGCTAGCCCAAAGGGCTAAGCGCTGGCCCCTCTCCATACAATACTTTGCAATATATTTTATATTGTAGGTTTTATAACATAAAAATTAATTTGGTGTATTGGCAAAAGACCATTTCTTAAGGTGTTGGTCTTGGTGGTGGTCATGGTTTCAAATCCCATGAACCCCCCCAATTTTTTTTTTTGAAACAACCACTTCAACTGATGACTGGGTGCCACGTGGCTGCCCATGACTGGGCCACATGGCATCTCCCCATTTGACAGATTAATGCCACTTGTCAGTTTTTGACTGGTCCAATTGCCTGCCACATGTATGCCTTGTCAGCAAACCTGCCCAATCACCATCAGCCAGAGAGTGCCATGTCATCTCCTGCATAGTTAGCATGCTGATGTCATCAACATTGACTTTTTGACCAGTTGACCTTTGACTTTTTCCCTGTTTGGGCTTCCGATCAGAACGCGATAACTTTCGCATACGGAGCCCATTTGACAAAGTAAATATCCCGTCGGAATCAGGAAGATGAGACAAACGCAATGGTGTTGGTTTCGTCGGATTCTGAGCACTTTCATTTTGAGCATTTTTCAAGCCCTATCAGGCTTCTGGATCCGATTTCGGATCACATGACATCTTGAGAGTCCTGAAGGAGAATTTGCAGGTCACTCAGAATCAACATAAGATGTATGGAGATAGGAATAGGGTAGGACGCAACTTTGATGATGAGGAATTAGTCTTGCTCAGGTTGCAGTCTTACTGAAAGTCTTCGCTGAAGAAGAGTGGCATAGACAACCCTATAGAAACCTTCATAGGTGAAATATCATTACACGAATATGATCCAAAAGTCGCATATGTTGGACATAGACAACCCTGTAGCAGCCTTCATAGGTGAAATATCATTGCAGGAATATAGTTATGTCTTACCAAGGGTGTGGCAAAGACTTTCATTCAAATCATGTGCCTTTATTCACTAAGGCCTCTCCAAGTTCAAGGAATTGCCTCACAATTTCATTTTGGGAGGTCCTTTTGGTGTACCATCTCTTACACGTCCTTAGTAAACCTGTGACTTCTATCTTTGTCTCCTTGATGACTTATACTTAAGCACCTACTACCATGGAGTGTTCGGTTATGAAATTCAAAGAGAACTCCATAGCTACTTCATTGTCATATCCATGTAAGCGTTTCACATATTCCATCCAACCAGATTGTTGCATAATTTCTCTAACGTTTCCGTAATCCTCGAGCAACAATGCTTCTATAGGTTCCATGTGTATCAATGATCCGCCCAATGGTTCCTTCTTTCTACTAACTTTGATTTCTTGTGTTTGCATGGGAGATGGTTATTAATCATGTAGGGAATTTCAAATTGTGACAATAAGGGTGGTGGATATGGTAATGAGAGTGCAAGGTCATTGATTCGGTAATGATTATGTAAGGTGGAAGTTAGTGGAATTATAATAGAAATTATGCCATTTAAAACTACTCATTACACATTCTTATTGGAACTCGTACCTATCTCTTATTACCTCGCTTGGTGGTATGAGAACAATGTTGGTGTAGTTACGGTGGTTGGAGTGGAGTCACATCAACAGGCCTAACCAAAATTTCAACATCGACGTTGTGTTTTCTATCCATCAGAAGTGCATCAATGATGACATGCATAAAGTGAAGTTGCAATTGACGTCACAACAACATGAGTTGCAGAGACATATATGCAACAACTGGTGGTGTTGATCCAGATTATTTTGAGAATGAAATGAAGGCGGAAATATAACAATAAAATATACAGAGATATTGCAATAAACACAAATATACATTAATGCACAATTTTTATTAATGAGAGACTATAAAGAAACTGTAAAATTACAGAGTAAATGACTCACTAGAATGGTGGAAACTTATCTTTGAGAAGAGATGTGATGACTATGCTCATTCACAAGAAGATGATGATATTTAAAATGAGGCTCCAAAGGCCTTTTTAACATAAAGAAAATCCAAAACCCTATCCCCGGAAGATGAAACACCAAAAGATTTGTGGGTCCCGATAGGGGTAGTTGATACGTCAACCTTTCGAGGGCATAAATTTTGCATACGATCTCTGTTTGGGGAGTTTGATACCTCATCATAAAGGTTTATCCAAGAAATAAAAATTCTGTTGAGGGTTAAGGTATTCCATTACCAACCCCAAGCCCCCCAAAAGTGTAAAAACATGTTTTTAGGGCCTCAAAATGACCCTAGAAGTTTGGGACTCGAAAAATTGTAAAACATCTACCAAAATGGAAAATTGTTCTTTGATCTAGTGGAATAAGTGGGTGGCCACCGATATACATCTAGATCATTCCTCCCCCTTAGGAAGAAATGGTCCCCATTGCGTCAATTTCATGTGGCATATGGGGAAGATTTTGCTGAACCTCAACCTTAGTGAGATGATTTCCTTGTTGCAAAAGTTGTCTTGCTTAGCTTGTTGAACGTTGTCATGAACCTGTTGCTTGAGGGGTTGGATCCATTCAACCAATATAACTACATGATCTTCCTGAGTGTGGGAGGACTTTGTCGGTGAAGATGCAACATGAAAAGTATGAAGGGATCTGTTATAACTTTTCTTGATTGGACAGTGTGGAGGAACCCCTCTAGGTGCAGTAAGAATATCTTGGCGCTCTTCTGCAATCTTGTTGATCTACTTCTGTTGGATAAAAGGGTCTTGGGCCAAGTCTGTAGTGATTTTAGTGTCCTTCTCTTCTGAACAGATCAAGAAGAGGATAAAATTTGCAATATGAGATATTACTTTGTGGCACTGTTTTGTCAGGACAGTAGTCAGAACTACCTCTAGTACCTTATAGAGTTGACCCCCCAAAGTAACAATGACACTATGAGGTCAAGACTCATAAATAGCATGACGATTCCACAAATATGGATGACCTAGCATAACATAACAAACTTCTAGTGGGGAAACATCACACAATACATCATCCTTCAAGAGCTTGATGTCACAAGACAGACGACATTGCTAGCCGACACGAAGATCTCGTCCCTAGCGAAGCCACTCGATGTTGTATGGTTGCAGGTCTGGTGTTGTTGGAAAATCCAACTGCTTGACGACCTCTGCTGAGATGAGGTTATTTTGGCTTCCACTATAAAAAATAAAATGCATTGGGGTCCCCTTCACCCACATCTATGAATGGAATAGGTGCTCCCCCTCCTCAGGATCCTTTGGTTCTTCTGGTTGGATTATTGAGGTCTTGATAGTAGCAATGGGTTTTGCATCAATTACCTGTCTCCTTTTATTATTGTCTAAGTAAGGGATCGACTCTGTTTCTTTGAGCTCAACCACCAATGACTGTTTCAATCGACATTCATCAGTGTTGTGCCAAGGTCTTTTGTGGAAGTCGCACCACATCCCAGTGTCCTTCTTCGTTTTCCCATTTCTCTTCTTTTCATGTGGCTTGGAATGGTTGTCTTGAGGTTGATGTTTCTGTGAGTTAGGGATCCCATTACCATAATTTGGTTGTTGCGGATTTACAAACCCAAATTCCTTCTTGTTCTACAACTTAAATTTCTACTTGATTTTGACAACATATCTATAAGCGACTCCCAGTGATGAGATATCCAGAAACTCCATTTCGGTTTGGATGTATCTGTGCAGATCCCTGTGGTATTTTAAAACCAGATGTCACTTAGATTCTTTGATACCCAGATTGGTGGGAAAGGTATGGAAGGTATTTGTGAACTCCAACACTTTTTGGTCCCGCTTTTGATGCAATGTGGTCCATATCATTTATTGGTCGTCATAGTTTCTCACAGGGTAATATTTCTCCTTGACCGCATCCATAAAAAAATCCCAAGTGGGATCGACCCAAAATATTCCAGATTCCTCTGTGGAATTTTTCTCCTAGTAAGTTTCCCACCAATGTTTGACATGGAGAAGAGCCTTAAGAAGAACAAATGTGATATTTTCTCTGTCAGAAAAATCGTGAACAGAGAAATAACCTTCTAGCAAATTTAACCATTTTTCCAAATCATTTACATCGATATGACCTTCGAATACAGGAATATCGAAATTAACTTGTACCTTGAATGGGGTAGCATCTCTAAATCAACTATTTGATGAAGATGTGCCTGTTATTTTCGACAATCGTTGAAGGATTTGGGAAAAATTCTCCAACATCTCGTTCCTCTATTGCGTGAGGGCTTCCACAAGAAACAACTTGATGGGATATTCTTCTCCATAATCTCTCTTCTCTTCCACCATGGGAGGCCACTTGGGTTGGAGAGAGTGGTTTTCCTCAAGAGAAACTAGCTCGAGACCCAACTCTCTATACCTTGACCTCATCGGGGACATGCACAAGAAATGAAAAGGAGTAGCATGCTCTGATACCACTGATATAGATTATTTTGAGAATGAAATGAAGGTGGAAATATAACAATAAAATATACAGATATATTGCAATAAACATAGAGATACAATAACGCACAATTTTTATTAATGAGAGACTGTACAAAAACTGTAAAATTATATAGTGAATGACTCACTAGAATGGTGGCATCTTATCTCTGAGAAGAGATGTGATGGCTACGCTCATTTGCAAGAAGATGATGATATTTACAATCAGGCTCCAAATTCTTTTTTAACATAAAGAAAATCCAAAACCCTAACCCCGGAAGATGAAACACCAAAAGGTTTGTGGGCCCTGATGGGGGTAGTTGATACACCAACCTCCCGAGTGAATAGATTTTGCATACAATATCCATTTGGGGCGTTCAATACCTCATCGAAAATATATATCCGATTAGTACAACTTTCTATGAGGGTCAAGGTATTCCTTTGGCAACCCTTGGCCCCCCCAAAGTCCAAAAAAACGTCATTTAGGGCCTCAAAACGACCCCAAATTTTCGAGACTCGAAATATTATAAAACATCTGCCAAAATGGAAAATTGTTTTTTGAGCCAGTGGAATAGGTGGGTGGCCATCGATATTCATCTGGATCAGGTGTGGCCTCAATGGTGTAGACATAAATATAGTAAATATGCAAGTGAAGTTGCAACAACGAAGTTGTAGTAATAGAAATGAAAGGGGAGAGATTTTTCAAAATGAAACAAAGTTGCAAGTGGAGTTGTAGCAACGATAGTTGGAGCAAAGGGAGTTGCAACAACAAGAATAGTTGTAGCAAAGGGAGTTGCAACAAAATAAATAGTTGCAACAAAGGAAATTGCAACAATGGGAATGACAACAATATGAATTGCACCAACATTGTTCTCCCCTACATATCCTGAAAAAAAAAAAAGATTATTAGTGAAAAAAACATTTTTTTATTAATATTTGTTGAGAATGATCCTAAGATAACCATCAAGAAACCATGAAGTTCCTTTTTCTTTTTCAATGCACCAGTTAGGCTAGTTTTCATATTTTTTTTTTTTTATTTGGAGAAGAAAATGAAACTATCTAGTTGTGATTCTTTCTTCCTGAACGAGTTCTAGATCATTGTCAGACCATCCGTTTTCAATCTTCCTCAAGGAGGATTCCTTTGATATGGGTTGATGGTATAGGCGAAGTCTATGTCCATTAGCCATTAGAGGATTTTTTTATTTATCTATTGTACGTAGTTTGATGGCCCCATTATCATACATTGTATCAATCTCATATGGACCGAGCCATCTGGTGCAAAATTTTCCTTTGAAATCCTTGAACCAGCTAGAATCAAATAGTAATGTCCAGTCTCCAGCTTTGAACTTCTTTTTCTTGATAAACGTATTGTGCCACATGGCCCTTTGATGTTGTATCACTATGGCTTAGTGTAGGGAATTCTGTCGTAGTTTGTCCAACTCGTTAATTTAAAGTAGACTTTGTTTCTAAGCTTTTGATAGGTCTAAACCAAGTTGTATTTTTATCCTAAGTGTCTGGATTTCTGTCTCAATGTGCAATAGTAATCTCTTCCATATACTAACTCATAAGGTGTGCATATTGTAGTAGTTCTTCAGGTTGTTTTGTAGGCCATAAAGCTTCAGAAAGTATATCATCCCAATCCTTGAGATGCAGCCTTACGGTTTTGGTGATGATGGTCTCAAGGATATTATTAGTCCCCTCTACTTGTCCATTTTCTTGTGGATGATATGGTGTTGCTACTTTATTCTTGATCTTACATTTTTCCATCAGGTCTATGATAGACCATGACATGAATTGAGTTCCTTCATTGATCACTATCTCTTGTGGTATTCCAAACCTTACAAAGATATCTTCATGGAAAAAGTCCACTACTTCCTACTCGGTTGTTGTTGGAAGTTCCTTTTCCTCCATCCATTTTGTGAAATACTCTGTACAAATGAGGATGTAGGAGTGTCAATACGAAGGGGGGTTTATTGGTCCTACAAAATCAATGGCCCATTTGTCAAAAGGTTCTAACACCAATTATGGTTGTAGAGACATTTATTCTATTTGTACGGGTCTACCCATGCGTTGACATATGTCACAACTCTTCAAATCTTCTTTGGCATCTCTGAATATAGTGGGCCAATAGTACCCTTGATGGAGTGCTTTGTACCCAGTTCTTTTATCAACAAAATGACCCCCACATGGCCCATCATGGTAGGATTTTAGTATCTCATGTATTTTTTCCTCTCATACACATCTTTTAATAATCAAATTAGGCTTAGCGTAAAAGAGGCAACCATCAATCCATGAAAACCTTTCACTTTTCTTGACTATACTTTGTCTCTCTTTGGGGGTTAGATGTTGTGGGAGATTTTCTGTAGCCAAAAAAATTAGCAATATCCACAAATTATGGCAAGTTAGTAGATATTGCGAAGAGATTTTCATATGTAAATTGATCTTCCACTGGAGGTTAATTTTCATTAGATGTTATTCTAGAAATAAAGTCATCAACTACATTATCTTTTCCTGGTTTATTTAATGCAGTAATGCCGAATTTTTGTAATAAAAACAACTATCTAGTGACCCTGCCATTAGTGATTGGTTTGTTCATTAAATACTTAATAAAAACGTGATCAATATGAAAGATTATAGGATATCCGATAATGTAGTGCCTAAACTTGTTTATTACATGAATAACAACAAGAAACTCTTTCTCGGTTACTATATAGTTCAATTATACAGGTGAAGGATTCTTACTGACGTGGAAAATTGCATATGGGTCATTTCCTTCTAGTTTTCCAAGAATGGCTCCAATGGCGGTGTCTGATGCATCTGTGGAGATGTGGAATGGGAGAAACCAATCAGGTCCTCGTAAAATAGGAGCTTCAGACACTTTGATTTTCAATTCATCAACTGCATGCTGACATAGCTTTGTCCATACAAACTCAATATCATTTTAAGTAAAGAAAATAATATACGAGAAATACACAGACTTTTTTCAATAAATCTATGGTAATAGCTAACGTATCCCAAGAAACTTCGTACATGATTTTGCGAAGTTGGGGTTTCAAAGTTTAATATTACATGTACTTTTGCTAGATCTACTTGAATACCTTTGGCTGAGATGTGGTGTCCTAGTATAATACCATCAATTAACAACATCAAAAAAATTTCATTGTTGAGGGAAACATTTGATTCCTTACACCTTATGAATGTTTTCTCCAGGTTTTCCAATGCCTCATCAAATTCATCCCCATATGTGGTGAAATAATCCATATATATTTCCACGCAATCATGAATTAGATTAGAAAATATACCAATAACAACTCGTTGAAAGGTGGAAGGGGTGTTGCATAACCCAAATGGTAGAACACGATAGGTGATTTTCCCCCAAGGACAGGTAAACATTGTTTTATCTTGATATCCGGGTGCAATTTGAATTTGGTTATACCCATTGAATCCGTTGAGGAAAGAAAAGTATTTATTTATGGCCAACATATCTAGGACCTAGTCGATAAATGGTAATGGGAAATGGTATTTGTGTCTTTCTTTGATAATTTATCTATAGTTGAAACAAATTTACCATTTTTCTTTGGTACTATGACTAGAGGGGAGACCCATTGGCTATCATAAATTGGATAAATAAAGTTGGTTGTGAACAATTTTTGTAGCTCGTCTTTGACTATGTCCTTCAGTGTCAAATTCATCCGACATTGGGGTTGGTGGATGGGTAAGGATCCTTCCTTAATATATATGTGATATGTGCATAGGTTATGATGGATTCCCTTCATGTCAGCGTAATCTTAGGAGAAGGAGTCACTGTGCTTTTACAACACCTTAACCATCACTCTCTTTGTTTTTTGGTCAGTCCTTGGTTGATTTTCAAGGTTTTCCCTCAAATGATTTATATGGTTTATGTAAGGGATCCTTGGTATTTCTCTAGTTTGGTTCTATAGGAGAAATTCTTGTTGAGGCTAGATAAGCCTGTGTCTCTGGTTGCATCATATGCACAAGAATATGTGTGTTTTATAAGGAAGAGGAAGATATAAAATCCTTTGTTTTATCTCTTATGGCTACGTATTGGTATATGGAGAGGACATGATGGGCTTCTCCTTCTTCCTCGCTATCTTCTCTGTCAACCCAAAGTGGCATCTCTAGGTCAATGTTGTGCTTGGATGGAGGATAAGGGGTTAATTGTTTTGTGAATGGTCCATGGGATATGGTCATATTTCCTGACCTACGACCGATGTAAGCATCTGTTGTGGCTAGCCAAGGCCTTCCCAGGATTAGAGGATACCCTCACATAGAATGTTTTGGTTGTAGGACCATAAAGTCAACGAGATATTCCCACGATTCTACTGAGATCACTACATCTTCCAAGATTCCCTCCGGCTTAATCGTTGATCTATTGGCTAGATCGAGTATGGTTGGGGTTTCCCTAAGTCCCATAAGACCTACAGATTGCATGGTCTCGCGTTTCATAACATTGATGGTAGCCCCATGGTCAATTAATCTATTACTGATGAGTGTATTGTTGATATGTGCATTAACTACTAGACTACCTGGATATGAATACTTAGCTGTGAGAACTCCCCCCATCATTAAGTCAGACAACTTTCCCATGACATGGATGGTTTGGGGATCCTTTCATTTCCTATCGGGTTTCCTCAAGAAAAGTTATCGTACTTCTTTTGAATATATGGGGACATCCTGGATGGATTGAAATAACGGTATTTTGACACACACACATTTTTTAGTTCTCTCGGGAAGTCAAACTCATACCGAGTAAAAGGTTTCTATAGATGTCACCTTTTTGAATAGGGTGGGTTTTGAAGTTCAGGGTGGGCATTCTCATCTTTCGAAGGTTCCTGAGATTGTTTTGGTTCCAATTCTTCATTTCAGACATCCTCATTCAAATATTCAATATTAATGCGAGGTTAGTCCTTGGTTAGAGTCTTCCTGTATTGAAGATGAATATCATTGCAGTACAGGAAAGAGATGGAATAAGTAGGGTAGGAAACAAGTCTCAAAACTTTCCTTGGTTGGTTTGGCCTTTCGTTAATTGTGTTAGGAATGGGTTGTGCAGGTAGTTGTGGTTGAGGAGGGGTGGATGTGGATTCTTGCATTTGGGGAGGAGTAAAGAGTTGCATGAGTAGTTGTTTCATAGGGTATTGAGGCCCTGCTACAATAGGATTTATCCACCCCTGTTTCCATGGGTGGTTTGGAGGAGGAGGAGGAACCCATTGTTGTGTTGGAATACCCCATGGTTGAAAAGTATATTGCATGGAAGGGTTAGTCCAACATGAATTGAAATATTGAGATTGATCTTGGATCATACCTTGAGGTTTGGGTTGTCAGGGTCTCTTTTGAGAAACATAGCATAACTGTTTTGGTTCCTCATCTTTCTGGTAGATAACCTTTTTTCCGAGTAAGGATGGACAGTTGTGAGTAGCATGGTCCTCGCTACATATTTCAAAAACCTTGATCTAATCCAACATACATTCTTTCCATGGGTTCTTCGTCTCACACTTTGGGAAAAATATGGCCAAAGCCCATTCTGTCTCTTCTTTCTTTTTCCTTGTTTGAAATGTATCCATTTGGGAGCTTAGGGAACTAAGTATATCGATCTTTAAGTATTCTAACATGTTCCTAATTTCTTCCCTCATAACTCCACCTCTTGCATTTTTTCCAGTTCTTGCCAATATATTCATTGGTCCTCTACTTGTTTTTTATGTGCCTCTAGAATATTTACGACAAACTTCTAAGATAATATCATATTCCAATTGAGAGACTTCTCCTCCACCCATCAAGTTGAGGATTTTTATACAATCATCTCAGGCTCCTCTCAGAAACAAGACATGTCATGTCTCATGAGATAAGTCTCATTGCCTTTCCCTTTGTAGGTTATAGTTGAATCGTTCAATGTAATATTCAAGGCTCTCATCTTCATGTTGCACCATCTTGAAGACTTCCTCCCTTCTTTCCTTATCTTTACAATGGTCTTGGTATTTTTCGAGAAATTTCTTTGTCATCTGGTCCCATGTGAGGATGTTATCCCTACCAAGACCCATGAACCAACATAATG
Source organism: Picea engelmannii (assembly GCA_009831015.1). Classification (NCBI taxonomy): domain Eukaryota; kingdom Viridiplantae; phylum Streptophyta; class Pinopsida; order Pinales; family Pinaceae; genus Picea; species Picea engelmannii. Next base: position 73,905 of record ML831423.1, on the reverse strand, counting down.
CAACATCCTTGAGTGTGGCTGGGAAGAGTTTCAATTTATGGGCATATGACACATAGTCATAGCTTCTGCAAAGTACGTCAAACTCAAAGAGGAAGGTGTCAGGATATTCCTTAGATAATCCATGAAATTTTGATAAGGTTGAATGAGGAATGTTATTCATTTTACTCTCTTGATTCGATCCTCTGATTGGGAATATGAAATCAAAGGTTTTTTCCTTGACAATTGTGTGTTATTTCTCTTCGTGGGTTGTCCTTTGTTTCTTCGGGTACTTCAAGAAGGATGATCTCTGGAGTGATATTGTTCATTGGTTAGCCCATTGGAAGGTGGAACCCCTGTGTGCATAGACCCTTGTACAATTTTAGATTCCCGAGGGGAGGTCTCAGACTTCTTCTTGGCAAGAAAACTTGGTGTAGGTGATAGGTAGTTTGGATTATTATGCTTCTTTATCTCTTGAGATTGACCCACACTCTTAGTTTTTCGAGGGTTTTTGGATGAATTGATAAATCTACCTTGCTAATCTCTAACTATGTTCATAGAAAAAAATTCTACGATTTGCTGAAAATAAATCGTAGCACTCAATCTACTAAAATGAAAATCCACACAACTAAACAACAACTCCTTATTTTGACAGATCTCCAACAACGACGCCAAAAATGATAGACACTTTAATTACTTCCTAATTAACTTAGTGAGAAACTGAAGAGTTGTACATTTAATTATCAATATAGGGTCGTATCTTACTTACGAACTATCGTGCACTGTATATGCAAGTGTAGTGTTGTAATCACTAAGGGGTTGTAGTACTTCGAATGTTACAAGTTGAGATTTCAAAATACTTAATTAAGTCACCAATCTATCATACTTTCTAAAATTGCAAGAAAAGAAAATCACACTTGCGAAAAGTAAATCTCTCTTGTGTAAAGGAAATCACACTTGCGGAAATGAAACACACTTGCAAAAAGTAAATCACACTTGCAGAGAGTAAATCACACTTGCAGAGAGTAAATCACACCTACGGAAAGTAAAGTTATGCTAAGTTCTAATGGTGACTTGCTCAAGTAAAATGATGATCTTGGCTTCTTATAACGATTGTGTACATTCAATGATGATTGCAAAAACAAGATAATATCAATACCAAACTATTAAGGAATAAAGCTATCATAAATCTAAAAGAAAACATAATAAAGTAAAGTTGCAAGCAGAATTGCATCAATGTAGTTGCAACACGAAAGTCACAGTGATGTAAATTGCAACAACAAGAGTTGCAACAATGCTTGCGATTACAAAATTACAGGAATCAAATCAACACCGAGTTGTAGCTTATGGTTGTAGGACTCACAATGCAAAGGAACTAATTATTAACCACACTTGAATTGCAATTAACTATTTATGAAATATGAAATTGTTGCAATATAAAAAGACAAAATAACTATAGAATTGAAACAAACGGAAATGAAATGCTAATCCTAGTCTTTAATATACATGAAGTACCTGACTAAGGAGGGGGGCCTACCCCCTTACTACCCCCTTGGACAAGGCATTGGTCTACAAAATCAAAATAGCACGAACGTTCAACACACCATCACATGAACATGAAGAGAAAAGGAAATTATATTGCAAAGGTATAAAATTCACAATAATACCCGAATGTTATCACTACAATAATTGTTCTTTATTAGCTCAAGGAAGCTAGGGTGTTTATATAATACAAGTGATGTCTAAATTAAAACAAAGGGACAGATGCACAACCATAATAATTGGTTGTTCATCCATTTAAATTGATAATGTCAAATTTAACAAAGTTACCAACTTAACGAGAACTCTCAAGAGTTCTCTTTTTTTAGAGGTCACATTTATTACCCTCGTTTCAAAAAATGGTGCTACCGGTAGCACCACTTTTTTGCAAGGTGGTTAAAATTACGACTTGCAACCACTTTTGCAACCATGGTCTTAACAATGTCGTAATGTTGTTAATGAAAACCTTAAAATTAGCCCCCAAATTGAAAAGTGGTGTGAATATCACCATTTGTTTTTTCAAGGTTAAAACTACAACCTCTTTGAAACCTCTAGACTTAACAATCAACGTGGTTGAAACCAGAACCACAAAATTGACCTCCAAATTGAAAAGTGGTGATCCAAGTGGCAACGCTTTTTTTTCTAGAGATAAAATTCCAAACTTTTTGAAATTGTGGCCTTGGCAACTCAGACAAATGGAACCAAAATTTTAAGGCATATAGTGAAATAGAAAAGAAGTGCTATCAACAACACCCTCTTTTTTTCTATGACTTAAAATTGCAACATTTTCAGAAACCATGGTCGAAAAGCCTAACATTGTTATGAAAAAAATCATTAATTTTATTTTTTTTAAAGAAAAAAACATGAAAAGAAATATTTATCTTTTAAAAAAACCTTTTAATTTAAAAGAACAATAAAAACACAATATAATTATTGGAAAAAAATCCATTTTTTTTTAAATAAAAGAAAATTAAAAAACAATTAAAAAAATATGATTCCCATATATATATATATATATATATATATATATATATAGTCTTAGTGGGTCTAATGGTTAACATATCTCTCCTCCTAAGAGTTCACAAGTTCAAATCCTAGGATATGTATACCTCCGTATACTTTACAATTATTATTATTATTATTATATAATAAAATAAAAATATTTAAAATAAATATCTTAAAAAAATAAAAAACTATTTAAAACCGTATACATATAAACAATTATTAATCTTTCATCATTTAAAAAATATATAAAACAAAAAAAAACATGAAAAGAAAAAATAAACATAAATTTTAAAGTACCATATAGAAAACCTTGAACTAGCATGCTTTTGAGAGAGTTTCAAAAGAAGCATGACCATATTCACCACCATACTCACCATAACCTTAATATTTAATATAATATTAAATTTTATCTTTTCCTCTTTAATTTTCAATG
>ML831423.1:5569-57369 GCA_009831015.1 Picea engelmannii | reverse complement strand
CAATATCCCCCAAAAATGGAAGAAATCAGCTTAAAATAGGCATAATTAATTAATAAACAACTCTGTTATAACCAAAAACCCACTTTTACATTGAAATTGGGCTTAAGCCCCCTTGCATGCGCGCGGCCCCCTTTAAACTCGGTCATATGGCTATAATAGCGCGGGCCATATGGCCACGCGCCATATCGCGCTGGCCCCTGTCTCCGAATTCGTGCACCCGCTCCTGGTTATATGGCAAATTCCACGGGACCGTGGTTTAACATTATAACTCCGCGCGTTTTATGGGTAGCGCCCCGGGTCGTATGGAGCTGAATAAAACCGTGGACTAACCGTCCCGCGCGTTATGGAACCATTGCATTACGCCCATGGTTCCGGTGGCCAGGTCCTGTGGTAGTTATGTGGTGTCGCCGCGGTCTGGGGCTAAGCCCCGGCCCGTTTTCCCGCGGTTTATACCTTTGACCCAACTCAAAAACATATTTTCCCGTGTAATAAACAAGCACCACCCGCCGGAATGTTGGTTAGCCTGACCGTGTAGTCCGTTCAATTGCCGGAGGTCACGGGTTCGAAACCCCAGCGACCCAAACCAAATTTTACAATGAACCAACGAACCAATAATGGGGTGCCACGTGGCAGCCCAGGATTGGGCCACGTGGCACCCTTTTCAACCAATGAAAACATGCCACGTGTCAACACGTGATTCGCCCACGTCTGCCACCACGTCGACCTGCCGTACTGCCACGCGTCCTGCTGAGTCAACTCGTTCGTACGCCCTGTCAGCCTGCCACGTCACTGGATGACGTCAGCGTGCCACGTGTCACCCTGCGAGTGGTGACACGTGTCACCTCATAATTGGTCCGACCGTATGCCCAAACGTCCATTTCTGCCTGCCACGTGTCACTCGTTGATGCTGCCACGTGTCATCTGTACGGACCGCCACGTGTCGTCTTCTGGAGCCACCACGTCAACCGTACGGACATGACACGTCAGCACTGTACGGTCTGACACGTGTCTGTACGGACTGTACGGACAGGTACAGTCAGCATCCAAAATTTTGCCTGTTTGGCTTTTCGGACAGAACGCGATATCTTCCTCATACGAACTCCGTTTGCGATAAAAATTATACCACCGGAATCAGGAAGACGAGCCGGACGTCATGGCACAGGTTTCGTCGCATTCCGAGCACTTTCATTTTTGAGCATTTTTCAAGCCCTATCAGGCTTCTGGATCTGTTTTCAGATCAATGTACTTTTGAGCTTTTGAACATAAATAAAGAAGCCTCCCCCACAGAGAAAAAGGCCCGGAGACGTAGGCAAAGTTGTGCCGAACTCCGTTATCAATCTGCGTGTTATGGTTTGCTGTATTTTATTGCATTTCAGATCTACACATATGTATATGGTTGTTATAATTCATCTTCTTTCCTCATTCTTCACTAAGTTTTCTCAAATGGTTAATTAATGCATGCAAAATTAAAACTCAACCATAAGTCATTAAAAAATCATGATGGATCATATTCCTGCAATGATATTTCACCTATGAAGGCTGCTACAGGGTTGTCTATGTCCAACATATGCGACTTTTGGATCATATTCGTGTAATGATATTTCACCTATGAAAGTTTCTATAGGGTTGTCTATGCCACTCTTCTTCAGCGAAGACTTTTGGTAAGACTGCAACCTGAGCAAGACTAATTCCTCATCATCAAAGTTGCGTCCTACCCTATTCCTATCTCCATACATCTTATGTTGATTCTGAGTGACCTGCAAATTCTCCTTCAGGACTCTCAATATGTCATGACTCTCTTGCAACCAATATTTGGCCTTGGGAGATTTTCTTTCCCCAAATTCCAAATCCACAAATGATGGGGCATTGTATCCACACAGTTCCCTAAATGGACTCATGCCAATGTACATGTGATGAGTGGTGTTGTAGCAATGCTCCCCGAGAAGCAACCATTTTATCCATGTCCTTTGTTGTCTTGACACATATTTCCTCGGGTACCCCTCAATCCATTTGTTTACTATCTCATTATTTCCATCCATCTAGGGGTGATAGTTGGTACTAGGTGTCAACTCCATCTTGGATAACCTAAAAAAATCCTACCAAAACGCATTGAGAAACCTGATATCTCGGTCACTAACTATGTTCCTCGAAATACCATTTAGTCTGAACACCTCCCTGAAGAATATGTTTGCTACCTGATATGAATTGTACTCGAAAGGAATGGAAAAGAAGTGTGTGTATTTGGTCAACCTATCTACCACCATGTAGATACAATCCCTACATTGTACCTTCAACAACCCTGTAATGAAATCCATGGAAATGATTTCCCACTTCTGATATGGAATCGACAACGGCTGAAGCAATCCTACAAGATGTGTAAGCTATGACTTGTTCTACTGACAAGTCATGCATTCCTTTACGTATCGAAGCACATCCTCCTTGAGGCCCTTCCAAGAGAATCTCTCACTCACCTGCTTGTAGGTCTTCAAATACCCTGGGTAACTCGCCAATGGTGCATCATGTATTGCCCTCAAAATATTATCCTTGAGTGTGGACTTAGAGACAAGATAGATCATGTCTTTGTAGTAGATGATGTCATCAACTACCCTATACCTATCATCCTAAATAATTCCATCCATCAACTCACAGGTGAAAGCATTCTTGGAGTACTACACCAAGAGAATGGACTTTCAGTCCGTTGAAATCTTTGTCATGGAGAAGGTTGCAGGTCTTCTGGATAGGGCATCAACAACTATTTTCTCTTTCCCATTTACATACTCAATGTAAAAATCATATGTCTTCACCTTACTCAACCATTTCTACTGCCTCTCATTCACGTCCCACTACTCCAGAAAGTATCTCAAGTTGTTGTGGTCAGTGTTAACCAAGAAGCGTCCTCCCACTAGGTATTGTCTGAACTTGGTCAATGCATGCATGATGGACAACATCTCTTTGCCATATATAGGATAGAGATTATTTGGCTCCCTCAGATTCCTTCTCTCGAAGGTTATGGGGTGTCGATTCTTCATCAAGACTGCCCCTATCCCTTCACCATATGTGACACAGTCCAGTACAAATGGTTGTGAGAAATCTAGAAGTTCTAATACTGAGAAAGTTCTCATCACCTTCTTCATCGTGTCGAATGTCACTTGTGCTTCCTCTGACCATTTGAACACTCCCTTCTTGTTGAGGGTTGTCAGTGGTGCACCCAATTGTGAAAAGTGCATGTAATATTTTCATATCATGAAGAACACTCGCAAATCTGTAACTGATATGGAGGTGGGCCAATCTAAAATCGTATGGATCTCCTCTTGATGCACCTTCACTCCTTCAACGCCAATCACGTGCTCCAAATAGAGGATATATGTTATCCCAAACTCACATTTTTCCTCTTTGGAAAACAATGATTGCTCCTCCATAATGTTGAGAATATCATCCACATGCGTTAGATGTTCCTCCCAAATCATGTTGTAGATCAGTAGATCGTCAAAGAATACTAGTAATAACTTCCTCAAGTACTTGTTGCAGATATGGTTCATACATGGCTGGAAGGTGGTTGGTGCATTAGTCAACCCAAAGGGCATGAATAGAAACTCATAGTGTTCGTAGTGACATATGAATGTTGTCTTATGAATTTCCTCCTCTCTAACCCTGATCTGATGGTATCCCGATCAAAGGTCAATATTTGAGAAGTACACTACCTCATGTTGTTCGTCTATCATCTCATCGATAATGGGTATTAGGTACCAATTCTTGATGGTCTTCTTGTTCAATGCCTGTAGTCAATGCACATCCTCATCGTTCCATCCTGCTTCTTTACCAGTACCACTGAAGAGGCGAAGGGACTAGAGCTAGGCCTGATGTGTCCCATCTCCAACAACCCTTGTATGGCCCCTTCTCTATATCGTCCTCAAACTTCATCGAGTGCCTATATAGTGTAATACCCCAGTTTTGAGCCCCATATTAAATAATGTATTTCATGAATTTATGAAAGGCCAGAGTGCCCAAACAATTAAAAGAGGTCGGTGTGCCTAGGAAATGTAATGTTTTGATCATTATTAATAGTAAATACATCACTGCATACTAGAAGGTCAAGGAAAAGAGTCATAGGGGGCTATGATTCCACAAGAGAGGGGGCTTGAGGGCTAAGTGTTTATTTTATATTTTATTTATCCATTTTTTTTAATGGATAATATCAGTTACATGATCTTCTTTGGGGAAGAACATGTGGTTCTTTAATTCAAATAAATACATAAACCCATTTTTGGTCTATTTGGGGGTTCACTCACTCATTCATTGTTCACATTGTTCATTATGTTCTCTCTCCATTCATTATTTCACCCACTCTTCATTCTTCATTCATTTTGATCTTGGCTTGGAAATGAAAAACGAATTGTGAAGAGGAGCCATGGTTTTGTTGGAAGTAATTATTGTTGGTGTATTCCAACCATGAATTAATGCATGCATGTCTGAGATGCATTGGCATGTGTTAAGTTTTGCCCACAGTTGTGAATCCTGAGAGTCCCATCATGGAGATTCTTGACCAGATTCACTGGAGACCTGGAAGGAGGTCGACAGCTTGAGGTACTGTGTGGCAAAGAAGGGGGTCCATTCTCTTGGGTTGTGCAGGTTGGGTAAAAGAAAATTGGTGTACTTTGGATTGTTGTGTGTGTTGAGAAGCTTGTGAGAGATTGAGTGTTGTCTAGTTTGGGAAGCTGAGTGACACTCTGGAACTGTCCTTGTGGATTCATAGCCCTAACTCGGGGGTGACATTGTTGTTGAGACTTGAAACAACAATGTCTACGGTTGGGTGGAATGTCCTTGGTCTGCAGCCAGTGGGTGATTCATTTCATTAAAGATAAGTGATCTCTTCCATGTGTTTCTATGCTTATACATTTATTTCCGTTGTGTATTAATTAATCTCTGAGATGTACATTTTCTATGTGTCTAATTGTTGGTTATTTCTATGCATGGCATGTTTAAACATTCTTTATACTGTAGCATGAATCTTGATCTCTTCATGTGAATATTTCATGCCTCTTAATTAATTAAAAATTTATCAGAATTCAAAATTAGTTCATAAACGAGTTTGAAGTAGGGTTCCCAGCCTGTGGGTGGATGGGTAAGTTACATATGGTGTGGTTATCATGGGTTTTTACCCCTCCTTTAGTTCAATGACATGCTCAAATCTCCTGCCAGGTGGTATCCCTGCTAGTAGTGGTCTGAATACCTTGTCATGATTTTCAATCAATGCATGTATGTCCCCATAACAGTGTTGGTGACCCTGTGATGGATTCTCCATGGTGATCAAGCACTCTACCGCACAAGCCATGTCCCTGTGTCTAAAAAGGGCCTCCATGTGTTGGTTAGACATGATCCTGGGGGCACATGTCGACATACCTCTTAGGATGACGTGTTGACCACTTTTGTCCCTGAACTCCATCCTCATGTCCTAATAGTTCATGTGGATATCTCCCAATGAGTACAGCCATTGAACTCCTAATACCACATGGGTGTCTTCCAAATCCATGACATAAAATTCATCGGTCAATGTATAGTTTCCCAATATTACATCCAATCCCCTGATCCTTTGAGTACACATCATGTTGTACCCATTATCTACTACTATGTTGAATCAATCGAAGTCCTCTGTAGGGATGTGTCTCCTGGTGAAAAGTGTTGCATCAATGAAGTTGTGGGTGACCCCACCATCAATCAACGATGTAACTCGTTGCCCCTACATAATGCCTCTAACCATGAAGGTGTAATATTTTTGGACTCATGAGAGTGTGGAAATGGTCATTCCCTTGTTTCCCTCCTGCAATGGCGCTTTCTCTATAGTATCAAGGTGTGGTGGCTTGTCATTGCTCTGTCCACTATCTTGTAAGTAATCTATATCATCATCATCATCATCATCATCATCCTCATCGGAAAGCACATAGATGTAATGGAGCTTACCTTTGCCCATACATCAATCTTATTCCTCCTCATCTCTCTCTGAGTCTCCTCATCCATCATGTCCTTCCCTATCCATGGATTCTAGGGAGGCTTCGACACCTGAATTTTCTATGGAATAAAGGTTTTTTCCGGTGTCTTTTTGGGGGTTGTGCCTGCTGTATCCTAGGTCTTCATGATATCTTCTTGTAGTGCGTTTGGCCTAAAATCCTTCACCCAACTTCTCAAGGGATCATCCAATCCTTCAGTGAATAGCCTCACTAATATCTGCTCAGAAATATCAGTCGCCATGACTTCCATATGTTGGAACTCTATGACATAAGCCTCGAGTGTACTTGTCTAATTCAACTGTGTCAACTCCCTCAAGTGACTCTCAGGATCCTTCTTATTGAACTTGTCCATAAATATCTAGGTGAATTTCTTGTATAACGTGATGTTGGCATGCCCTAATGTCACTAGCCCATGGTACCACCACTCATGATCTTCTCCATCCAAGTGTAGGGTGGCAAACTTAATTGTCTTAGCCATTATCATCGGATTAATCTAAAAGTAAGTTTCCAACTTATGAACTCATGCTCGGGCTATGCACCTGTCAGATCCATCAAAATATGAGATAGTCAACTTCACCAATTTGCGCAAAAGATCAAAATTATGTTGACTCTATCCCATCCTAGGCTTGTTCCTCATCCTGAGGTTGCAGTAGTCATTGTAATACATGGCTTCCTAGGCCCCTTATTCTAGCAACTGATACTCCCTAAAGTAGGTATTGACCTGGTTAGTTGGCTCCTATTGTTCTTATGCTTTTGTAGGTTGCTCGTCAAGGAATGGTGGCAATAATGGTCTAAGTAATTTTTTTCTACTAGTATGTAGAATACTTTGTGTTGGAATGTGGGTATTTCTACCTTTTTCATGAGCCCTACCTCCTCAATGGTTTCCTTCTGCGCAGTTCCCATTGGCCCCTCCATGATTTAGATTCGCTTGGTTGTTGGTAATTAATTGTGTCATGAGTTGTGTTAATAGATCCCGCGACCTGGCCATTTGTTGTTTCCCATTGGCTATGGTTTCTAACAATTGTAAGGTCCTATCCTTAGTATGATCCCCCATAACTCTATCATTACGATCCCCCATAACTCATTCTACTTCTACCTCTTCTAATGACTATGATCTTTGGATGGGTTGTCCCCCATGTTCGATAGTTTTTCTTGGCATCAATGCCTCAAGAAATCATACGCTGGCAAGATCACCAGCTTTGATATGTCCCAACTAGGATAGGCTGGAATATTATGTTTACTTTCCAAAAAATTGTCATGGCTCTTGTGTAAATTTGTCAAACACTTTGTATTAATGTTGTTGGTTAATTCTTACAAACAGGTGGAATAGGAATGCTACTAAACAAATCGTGTGCATCCATTACACAAAAAATAGAGAATATAACCATGGCATCTTATTATGGTATGAAACCCCAAACCTCAGCAATACAAGATCTCTAATGGTTGTAATGATAGTAGAAAATAATACTAATACACAAATCTAATGGATGCAAGGCCACGTAATATAATAGTAAATCACTACTAACTAGAACCTAGTGTGATTCCAAGTCTTGTCCAATAGATAGATCACCTACTAAAACTCTTTTCAAGTAAATGGATTTCCTCCAAATCCTCCCTGCCACAAGATATTGCATACAGAGGAAGTTTGGTTCTCCCTATAACTCCTCCTCGATACCTCCAGTCACACAACCTACATAAGAGAAGGGGATAGAACCCCCAAGGGACCCCATTCGACCCTCCCGAGTGCCACGACACCCTCCAGTTCACTTGGCCTACTCCTAAAGCCCACTTGACCTGCTAAAATCCACCTGTGACTACTTATATTCCCCTCGATCTTCTTTTGAATGCCCCCACGAGTCCCATGACTCTGTTGGTGAAGGGATCATACCCTTCTATCATATCTAGTAGCCACTCAAAATTCCACGGTCCTCACTTAGTTGCTCTAGGTCTGCAAGGATGTGTATCAGCCCCCTTTAAAGAACCTTAGAAGCCTCCTAAAGTTGGGAAATCCTCACGGTTTCCACTAAGATCGTCACATCATGTAGATGTAGAAGATCGGCCTCCACAAGTCCATGAACCTACAAAGAAGTTGGTGTCGTCCTCCTATAGGGAATCCCATGAATTTCCATTATTATTTTCTACACCCTTGAACTGAAGATAAATCACTAATGAATCTCCAAAGGAAATCTAGAATGGGTCTCCTGCGTGTTTAGCTAGGATGGGTATCTCACCATTAAAACCAAACCACTATATGGAAGGGTTTTGCTAAACCCTAAGGAAACAATGGCTCCAAGAGCACCATACAAAATATTAATCAAATCATATTGATAAAGTGAGGGGCTATGCCTCCTTTTATTCTTCCTCTGAGCCTTCTAGATCTTTCCCTTTTTTGACCAAGTCAAACCCTTATCTTATTTTCCCTCCAATATTCACTTAAACATTAAAAATCATTTTTTAATGTTTAAGTGATTAATTATTTTATTTTTATTTAATGTCACTTTAGGATTTTCTCATCTTTTAATACAGTGACACTAAATAAATCCTCGTTGTTATAGCCCTGAAATTCCCTGCCTATGCATACATGGCATTGGCCTTTCTACTTGCACAATTTTCCAAACTACTGTTGAGGATCTCTCTTTAAAAAACCATTTTTTGGAGCATGTATGCGCCCTGTTGCACTACTTCCCACGTACATATGCTTGATGCATGCTAGATAGACCACGTACATGTTGATATTATGGTAGTTGTGGGAGGTAGTAAACCTCCATGTCTAACCCTGACAAGACTAGAATATTCCAGGAAGCAAGAAGAAACCCTAAAGCATTGGACATAACCCTAGAAGACAAGTCGGCTAAAGAAAATAATTAATATTGAGTTTTTAGCCTCAAGAAAGAGAATTCAGCCCAGACAGCTAAGAAAGAGCAGTAAAAATGCAGGATGCCAGAGCTCATTTGGAAACACACGGCTCGCAACTGCATAAATTTAGCAAGTGTGCAAGTTTGGAGAGTAACTGCAGCTGCAACTACTACAACATGTATTTTCGGTTTTAGGCTTGGAATTTATATTGGTTATGGTTTGGACTTTATCCTTAGTATGCTAGCTCTGGAGAGTGATACGCTACCTTGATTGGCTATTAGGCCTAGGGTTTGCTTCCAGAATTATTCTCTTTCAAGGTTAAGGTGCTCGGGGGTGGCTTCGGCCTATGGTTGGGTGACAATATTGCTATATTGTATATGGTGAAACAAGCACAACTATTTTTCTAATAGGTTATGGGCCCACACTATCTTTGGATAGTCTAACCGATGGAAGATAGATTGGGAGGATTTTCTCAATTACAGTTGCAGTCAAATTTTTTGCTGCAACAATGAAACCCTAACCCTCTTGTTAAGGCATCTTAAGTGAAGATATTGACCTAATTTCGGGATAGCCTAGTGCACCCTAACCTAGCGCACCTCCTGGTACTCTCAGCAAGTTAAGACGTCAAGTTTGAGTTTTTGTTCAAAGTAAATGTTTGACCAAATCAAAGTCAAAGGTTGACCAAATCAAATCAGTCATGACTTACTCTATGAAGTCATAAAACAAGTTAGAAGGGGCTTCTAACTTCAGAGCATGGAAGACAAGGATTGATATCATCCTTGCCAAGAATAAAGTGTTAGATATCGTGAAAGGAAAGATCGTGGAACCACAGTTTGAAGAAGGAACCTCAAAATGTTGCAGTTATGGAGAAGTTCAAGGAAAATGGCATCAATGATATGAGTATCATAGTGGACTCTGTAAAACACCACTTGATACATTACATTTCTCATCTTGACTCATCTAAGAATATGTATGATGCCCTAACTAACCTCTTCTTAGTCAAAACTATTGGACAGGTAATGAGTCTGAAGAATGAGCTCTGTGACATGAAAATGAATGATGATAATAGCATAACATCATAATTTGTGAGAATCTCTCAGTTAAGAGATCAACTACAAGCTATTGAAGAAATCATTTCAAGGAACTGGTAAATATAGTACTCAACAACCTTCCCAAGACATGGGATGCATTTTCCACAAGCATGGACACAAGAAAGGAGTATCTCACATTTGAAGAACTTTGGACTTGTTGTGCACAAGAAGAATCAAGGATTAGCACAAAAGAAAAATCCAAAAAGAAATATGATGATCAAGCCTTCACAAAAAAATTCAAGAATTTTAGGAATAAGAGGAAGTTTGGCTTAAGGAAGGAAACAAATGAAGCAACAGTTGTCGAAGAAAAGGAAACTTCAAAGAAAGTTAAGCAGGATGAAGCAGACTTCTTCTAGTCAAGGTAACAATATTCTTCTATAACATAGTTCTTGTACATACCATGTTTACATAGTTCTTGTGCATATCATGTATATCTATTTCTTAGAAGATAAGATGGTCAAGTGAAACAATACCTATGGAAGAATAACAAGATAAGGATTTCTATCATGATGACTACAAGTCAAACAATACACATGGAAAAGATGAAGTACGTTGACAATCTTTGGTAACAATTATTGTGGAAGATATTATATAAGGAAGAATTTCCATATAGGTCAAAATCATAATCAAACTTGAAGAGACCCAGAAGAAGTCAAAAGAGAAAGAAGTCAACAATCAAGAGAAAAATAGAAAAAGACTTGTGACACTTTGTAGAAGGCAATAAGGATGCAGATGGAAGCGTGGACTCTCTTAGATGGAGGGAGTTAATCCAAAAGAAGAGCATGCATGAAGAAATGATTAGGAGGGATTTAATCCTAAATGATATGATCCATTGAGGATTATGAAGTATCTATCCATGTTCCCATTGAAAGTAGTAGCCATGATAAGGTGAATGGTTTGGGCTCATAAATCAGGGACAGTTATTCTTCTATGCTTGAGAATAATAGTCTAGATAGCCCATGAATGATGTTTTACATTCTGAGGGAAGATGTTCTTCCAAATATCACAAATGTGAGTGGAATAATGGCCCAGATGACTCAGTTTGTATCATGATATTGTTATGCAGGTTCATATCGGATGATATGATTACTGTGGAGATTGTTTGTCTCTGGAAAGTACCTATATGCCACTCTGGTGGATGTGTTCCACTGGTTGTGACTATGTGTCATTGGTTAAGTAGTTGTGTGCTACTTGGTGTGGTTGTGTACCACTGGATAGTAGTTGTGTACTACTATGGATAGATACAATTGTGTTCTATTGAATGGCATTGTTTTGATTGCCATGAAGACTATCAGTAGTGTTGGAAATAATTACCAGATAGATGGATAGTCAGTGTGTTGGTGGACATACATTCTTGAGGCGGAAAATGGTCAAGGACAGTTATTCTTCTAGGATGTATGTCTAGATTAGAAGAATATTCCTTGTATCCCATGGTCTGGCTTCCAACATTTGTTGGAACAATTATTCTTCTAGGACATATGTTCGAATTAGTAGAGTGGTTCTTGTATCACTCTGTGGAGTGGGTGACTTATTCAACATCATGCCTGATTACTCATATGAAGTATGGCTTTTGAGAGATGATGCAATTGATGCTATCAAATGATATTGATAGTGATGATGGTGCTCGTGATTTGATCATGAGATAGTTTGTGTGGCTATGATGATGCTACCGGTTGAATGGTATGTTTGTGCTCAAGACCATTACCTTTAATACCTCCCTATCTAGGAGGGAGTGTTGATATTATGGTATCTGCGGGAGGTATTAAACCTCCATGTGTAACCCTAACAAGGCTAGAATATTCTAGGAAGCAAGAAGAAACCCTAAAGCATTGGGCATAACCCTAGAAGACAAGTCAACTGAAGAAAATAATTAATATTGAGTTTTTAACCTTCAGAAAGAGAATTCGGCCCAGACAGCTAAGAAAGAGAAGTATAAATACAGGATGCCAAAGCACATTTGGACACACGCAGCTCGCAACTGCAGAAATTTAGCAAGTGCACAAGTTTGGAGAGTAGCTACAGTTGCAGTTATTGCAACTTGTATTTTCGATTTTAGGCTTGGAATTTCTCCTAGTTATGGTTTGGACTTTCTAATTGGTACGCTAGCTCTGGAGAGTGATATGCTACCTTGATTGGCTATTAGGCCTAGGGTTTGCTTCCAGAATTATTCTCTTTCAAGGTTAAGGTGCTCGGGGGTGGCTTCGGCCTATGGTTGGGTGACAATATTGCTATATTGTCTATGGTGAAAAGAGCACACCTATTTTTCTAACAGTACATACGCTAGCTGCATAGTAAACAACTCGCGTTTACCTCCAAAAGTTGCAAGGAATTCGATGGAGTTTACAGGCTATCGATGGTTTCCAAACCAATTCACCCATTATAGCCCATCCCTAAACCGAACAATTATTCTTTTTTCATATAAAAGGAGATCTCGGGGTCTCATTCCAAAATCAAGCATTAGAACAGAGAAACTCTGCCAATATCCCTTCCCCCTCTTATTCCAAATATTGCAGCCCTTTCTGAGATTCGGCCTCAGTATTCCTTCTCTATCCCTTTCTCCTATACAATCCCTTCCCTTTCCCTAAAGTGATCAATTGATTGTGAGAGAATATCTTGGTATGATGCATTTGAAGAAAGATTAAGAGGAGCTTGGACCTGGTTCGCAGAGTGTCATCCGCTGAAGGTTGTAACTTTTAATCTTCATATTGAATAAAAGAATCATTTTATTTTCCCAAATATCATGTGTTTATGCTTTTCATTTGATTTATGCATAATGGTTTATATCTAACCCTAATATTGATGAGTAGAGATAGAATATTTTTATCATTGTTTGCCTAAGTGTTCTTGCAAGTCATCTTTGGGAGGAGACCAGCAGCCTGGAAGCTACAAAGACGGAGGAGGTCTACATCGAACGTTAGGACCAAAGGAACTACTTCTGACCTACTTTCTTATCTCTTTATGTTCATCTATTTGGAGTGTTTGGGGTAGTTTAGAATAGGATTGTCTTTTAAGGGAGATCATAGCTCTGCCTGTACTTTGAACTTGGTATAGTAATAGGGGGGTTTTCCCCGCTAGCACTCGTGACTCTGTTTTCCTGTTGACTATATCCTATGGGAGTCGTATAGGCTATTAAGTCATCATTTGTCATGATCAATTGGAAAGGGAAATTACAGGAATCCACATTGCTTCCTACCACTCGTACCTTTCTATGTGGCACTGACATGGGGCCAATGTGGTACCTGCCCTTAACTCGCCTCTCAATGGTTCCGACTTCCATGAAACCTTCCATCGTCGTTGGGGTTTTACTCTCGCGGAGCACTAAACATTCAACACTGAATTCTCCGACGATGACCCAGCCATCGGACCTTTCCCAGATCTGACGGCTCTCAAGCCTGACCTTTAACGGATCCAATCATATCGATGCACCCAACTTGCATGCCAAATAACATCCAAGTCCTCAACATCTCTCAAGGTGAATATGGAGGAACCACAATGATCTATGGTCGAGATTTCATCTCACTCACTTGTCGATCAACGATTGTCATCTAACCTTAAGATCTCTTTGTCATCGACACTTTCTTTTATCCACACTTTTAGACCCAAGCCCAACATCCTCTGATGAATGACTGAAATCTGATGGCATCTAGATCTAACGGTCTAAGTTGATGTTGAATCCATAAGAGCTTCCAATCCCATCTGGGACCACTCTTATCCCTTGACCATTCCACTGGTGACACATGTCACCCAGAGAACTTGTTGGTTGTCAAGTTGGCATGCCATGTCATCATGACATCATTGTCCCCCTTATCACTTGAATGGGACCTATGGCAATCTACAATGAAGATCACTCTTTCCCATGAACCAATCAATGGCTTGTGTTTCTCTCCCAAGTCCTCATCATCATCGAAAATTCTCTGGACTCACTCTCACTTCATTGATTCCCTATTCCTCGATGATGATGCATTTTGCATCAATGGTATAGATCTCATCAAGTCTTCTCCTGATAGATCAATGATCCTTGTCCCATCTTTAGGATTTCATTGTCATCGTCGGAATTTATACAATTCTTGTCACTCATCTTCTCCCAACGAAGATGCCTTCCCTGACAAAGGGTTGAGATCTACTCACCTTTCCAAATCAACGGTCGTAAATTCTCCCGATTCAACACAGGATTTTCCACAGGTTGATGCCCGACTTAGGGACTTAGCTAATTCCAAGATTTCTTCAATATTTCCACCCAATCTTCAAGAGTAGGAAAATATCTCTAAGACCATCAAGGCCTATCAGTCATGGTAGATATAATATTCTTTCATATCTTGAAAACTTTCCACGGATCATGGTTCCCTCATGACTCAGGGTCCTCCATTCCTCACAGGAACTTCCCAACATTAGGGTACTTTCCCCAAAAGGTAAACAAAGTTTTTATCCATGTCCTGCAAACCTTCCTCTAAAGTTGCAAGGTTCATAGGGACACAGACTGTCCACACTTATTCAATTCAAAGTTCATCAGGTTAAACTATGGTGACAACAACATATCTCAGTTATTCATAGGTTCCATTTATTGATTACAAGCATTTACATTTCTCATATTGATCAAACAATTACATACTTACATCATTCACACACATTTATGCAAATCAAGTTAAATACTTATCTGATCAGGGAAATTTCCAATCCCAATTGAAAGAGACTGGACGCCTTTCCTCCCAACCGTAGGCCTTATCGTAGATTGTCTTCCTATAATATGCCACCCCCGAGCTAAGCCATGATACCACAAGGGGAATGATTCAACTAGTTTCTAACTTAGATGATCCAAGAAGGTTACTCTCCTTCCTCCTCTGACAATAGAAGGAGTTTTCCCCTTCCTATTGAGCTCAGGGTCTTTACAATTTTTTCATGTGGTTTCTCAAATGGATTTCATCTACAAAAGAGAGTCCCTTCTCTACTATATAGTCCCTCAACGACCTCCCCTCACGAGTGTCAGTTTATTTCTAGTAAGCACCAAATTGTAGCCCATTATTGCTCCAATTTGGATTTGGGTCTTCTCTGCTTAAGGGTGATCATCATAAAATTGGACGAGTTTCCTATGTTCTTCAAGGAACTCTCTCTTCTCTTTAACTCGTGCTCTCAAACACTTATGTTCCCTACACCATTACTCTATGTGTTCTCTAATCACTCTTTCCTTCTCAAGTTCTTTCTCTCCTCGAGTGCCCTCGTATTTTGTTTTCTAATGCCACTTTTAGCATCTATCATTTTGCGCCCTCTATTGTTTTTCCTTGTGTCCTTTTGTTGTTAGTCTACGGTAGTGTTTTCCACCTTTGGCCTCTTCCCCGACCAATCACCTCAGGATCCCCGTAGCCTCTGTGTAGACGCAACCCGTAGTCCACAATTCCCATTCTGCAAGGGAAAATTTGTTGTGTCTCATTGTCAGGTCATTCAATTGACCCTTTGACTCCTCCAAGAGACCAAATTGTCACAATTATTAACTATTTCAACCACTTCCCTGACCTTCCATAACTGGTCACGTGACTCGATTTAGATCAGGTTCATTGAAAAGTGTAAGTTTATTTTTAGTAAGCATAAATTATCTTGTTAAACAAGCTTCCTATTTTCTTCATAAAAAACATCTTAGTTCCACTTCACCCAGCCACTCAATCAATCCCTGCTTCATCAATTCCCGCTTATGTATCATGGCCAGTACTTTCAAGGATGATCCCTCTCATACATCGGTTTCAGTGTTTTCATTAATTAAACACAAATACATGCTTCATAAAAATAATTGTATGAAGTCTTAGCATAATTACAGTCTTGGGGGAAAACAAGGTGTTACATTCCCCTCCCCCTTAAAAGAAACACTATCCTTCATGTTTAAAAAATTGTGTATATACAATTATATAGAAAATAAAAATGGGTGTTCCAAGTTCATGGCATCTTCCAGCTCCCATGTAGCCTCATCTGCTCCAAAGTACTTCCATTGCACCTTGACCTGCACAATGGATCAGTTCTAGATCATTGTTTCTCTCTTGTCTAGGATGCATTGAGGTTTGGGTTGGAACTCTCCCTTTGGTTCCACATGTATCACAATCCAATCAATTACATGATTAGAGTCATGTACATATTTATTTAACAAAGACATGTGGAACACATTATGAACTCTAACAATAGGTGGTAATGAAAGTTTGTATGCTATTGGTCCCACTCTTTCCCAGACTTCAAATGGTCCACAGTTGTGGGGTGCTAACTTAGAACATGTTCTCATTCTCAGGGAACTTCTCTTAGGTTTTACCTAGAGATACACACAATCTCCCACTTTGAACTCTCGGTGAGTTCTCTTGTTGTCTACATAGCTATTTTATCTGTCCTCGGCTACTTTTAGATTTGACCTTATCTTAGCCATGGCATGTTCCATTTCTTTCAGCAATTCGGGTCTGATTGTGATTCTATCCATTGGATTGTCCCAACTAATTGGAACTCTACACTTTCTGACATACAGAACCTCAAACATGCTCATATTCAATGATTCTTGATAACCGTTGTTGTAGGTGAATTATACCAAAGGTAGATACTCTTCCCATTGCTTGGGTTGATACATAACATGCATCCTCAACATGTCCTCTATAACTTTGTTCACCCTCTTGGTCTTACCATCTGTTTGAGGATGGTAGGCTATACTAAACGCCAATTATGTCCCCAAGCCTACAAACAAGATTTTCCAAAATCTTGAGGTGAACTTGGCCTCTCTATCCGAAATTATGGTCCTCAGTAAACCATGCAATCTGAAAATTTCTCTCAAAAACACATTAGCAAACATCTATGGCTTTGAAGGTGGACTTAATAGGAATAAAATGAGTTTCTTTGCTCAACTTATCCACCACAACCATGATCACATCATTTTGTTTGACTGTCTCGGGTAGACCTGTAATGAAATCCATGGAAATCATTTTCCATTTCCACTCAGGAATAGGCAGAGGTTGCAATAGACCTGTAGGATGTTTGTGCTCAACTTTTACCTACTGACACTCTGGGAATTTATAAATGTGTTGAGCAATGTCCTGCTTCATTCCAGGCCAATTATACAATTGTCTTACTTTTGTCACCATTTTTTGGTAACCAGGGTGACCTACA
This sequence comes from Picea engelmannii, assembly GCA_009831015.1. NCBI lineage: Eukaryota > Viridiplantae > Streptophyta > Pinopsida > Pinales > Pinaceae > Picea > Picea engelmannii. The sequence continues at coordinate 40,292 of ML831423.1, read as the reverse complement.
TAGGGTCTTCTATGGAACTCATCCATAACCAAATGCCTCAAATCTGTTGAATTAGGCACATTCAGACTATTATTAAATAACATAAGACTATCATCCCCAAGCTGATATCATTCATACTTCTTTTTCTTGGGTTCTTATTGTAACCCGTCTTTCACTTAAGTGAAAAGCTCATCTTCCTGCAAGAGGGTTTTTATACTCTACTTGATATCAGACTCCCCTACACTTGCTACGGCTAAGTGTATTGTCTGAACACTTCAGTTGAGTGTGTCTTCCACCTTGTTCTCCTTTCCCTTAATGTGTTTGATTTCGAAATCAAACTCGCTAATCAGCGCCATCTACCCGGCCTATCTGGCATTCAACCTTGGTTGGTCAAATAAATACTTCAAACCATAGTGGTTTTTCATTAGGATAAATCTTCTTACGAGCAAGTAGTCGCTCCACATATTTAACGCGTGCACGATTGTTGCCAACTCTAGATCGTGGGAACATACTTCTTCTCATGCTCATTTAGCTTCTGTGATTCATAACAAATCACTTTCCTTCTTGCATAAGAACTCCTTCTAGTCCTTCCTTGCAAGCATCTGTGCAAACTAGAAAATCATTTTATGGGTCTGCAATCTTCGTAATAGGGGCATTATTCAAAATATGCTTCAGCTACTAGAAGATATCTTCACACTATAGTTTGCATACAAATTTATTCCCCTTTCTTTGCAATGAGGTGATAGGATTACCTATCTTGGAAAATCCTTTTATGAACCTTCTATAATATTCATCCAATCCCATGAAGGATCTTACTAATGTGACATTCTTAGGGACAGACCAATCCATGATTTCCTTGACCTTTTCAGGATTCACTGCCACTCTTTATGATGAGATTATGTGGCCTAAATAATGGATTTTTTTTTTAAATAAATCACACTTCTTGAACTTAGCATACAGTTGGTGTTCTCTTAGAACCTGTAGCACCATCTTAAGATGTTCTTCATACTCTTTTGTGTTCTTGGAATACACCAAATTGTCATCCACAAATACTAAAACAAATTTGTCAAGATACTTGTTGAGCACACTATTCATTAAACACATGAATGTGGTTGGTGCATTTGTAAGCACAAATGACACCACTACAAACTCATAGTGCCCATACCTTGTTCTAAAGGATGTCTTATGGATGTCATCATCCTTGATTCTGACTTGGTGATATCCCAACCTTAAATCAATCTTTAAAAATATTGTAACTCCTTTGAGCTGATAAAAAAGGTCATCAATCCAACGCAAATGATATTTGTTTTTTATGGTCATCTTGTTCAGTTGTCTATAGCCAATACATAGTATAAAGGTACCATGCTTCTTCTTCACAAATAGGACTCATGGTCCCCATGGGGACACACTTGGCTTGATGTAACCCTTATCCAACAATTCCTTCAGCTGCACCTTCAACTCCACCAACTCTGGTGTGCTCATCATGAAAGACACTTTTGATGTTGGTAAAGCTCTAAGCATCAAATCTATTGAAAACTCAAGATCTCTTTTCAGAGGTAGTCTAGGCACCTCTTCTGGAAACACATCGCACAAGGTAATCTTCAGCCTTCAACTCCTTTATTTTTGTTGCGCTAATTACTTGTATCGCATACAAGGGGAACCCTTTTCTGTTGAACTTCTTGAGTTGCAACGTTGATATTTTCCTTACTAAAATTGGCTTTCGAATGCACAGAAAAATTCTTGCATTACCCTCCTCATATTCACGTTCCAAAACCTTCTCATAACAATTTAAATTTCCTTGTGGGCAGCTAGCCAATCCATTCCCAATAGCACATCATATGAGTCTAGGGTTAGGATATTCAAGGTTGCATGAGTCTTCAATATACTCATTTCAGTTGGACATGCTTCAATCACCTCAACCACTTTCCTTTTTGTTCCAGTGGCTAACTGGACTAACCATGTTCTCGCATGTTTCTTTATCTGTAATGAACATGCATTAACAACTCAAGGTGAAATATAACCGAGGTTAGATACTGGGTCAATTAAAATAGAGATAGGTTGCTTGGTAATAACCTTCTAATTCCACCACAGAGGCTTGGTGATCTGCTTGTCGATTCTCCACAATTTCATAAATTATCGACAAGCTTCTATCTATATCATTGACTGTAGTTGCTTCTTGTACATTTTACACGTTCCTGCTTTCATGCTTCCTGTGAGGACAATCCCTCAACAGATGTGGTTCTCCACATCCCTAGCATTGCAAAGGTCCTTTCATGGGTTCCTCTGCTCTTTCTCTTTCTTGCTTCGCTAGTTTATTTACATTTTGAGATGGAAAATTATGTTGATGTACACTTCTACTTGGTTAACCCCATTATGCAACTTTCCTAGAATTATTATATGGGAATGACTTGAATCCCTTCTTCTGGAATCCACTCTTTTCCTTCCTCTTCCAGTTATTTGAAGGCTCTTGCTTATGCTTAGACTGGTCATAGCAACACTTGGCCTTATGAATGGTGTCCTCCAATGTCTTGGGTTTATTGAAATCAATTATGTCTTGGTAGGACTGTGGAAATCCACTGAGAAAACATTTCACTCTCACTTTCTCATCCTTTAGGTAAGGAACATACCTCAACAACTCCATAAACATTTTGGCATATGCATCCATGATAAGTTGTCTCAACTTCTTCTCATGGAATTCCTTGATTTTTTCATCATAATACTTTTCCAATAGGTAAGTCTTCTTGAAGTATTTCTCAAAGTATTTCCAAGTCATTTTTCTTTCCTTCACTCCCTTGATCTCCTTGAGGTATTTCCACCATATGGAAGCTCCTCCATTCAAGTTAAAAATGGTGATTCTTGCCTTTGTGTTCTCGGAGTAATTATGCATCCGAAAGTACTTCTCAAGACCAAACAACCATGCCTCTGCTTCTTCTCCTTTCTTGATTTCTCCGTCGAAGGTAGGCGGCTTATCCTTTTTGAATTCTTCAGTCAAAGAACTCTGAGAATTCTTTCTCTTTTTCTTCTTTGGGACACTTGACTCTGTGTCACTACTGGATTTTACTACTGAAGTAGTCTTCCTGTTGGATGACTCTGTGGAAATACTTACACCCGATCTTCCTTTCTTGGCATCCCAATTCCTTTTCCTAGAAGAAATATTCCCCACATCGTTGTGAGAAAATCCGTTCTTATGAGCATCTGAAGGAGTTATCAACCTAACTGTTGCAACTATACATTATTAGGGCCTTGCTACATATGTTTTTGAATCTCCGACAAGCTCTGCAGTAGCACTACATTCAACTCTTCCTATTCATTTTGAGCTCTCATGAGCCTCTCATTGTCTACCTTCATACTTCTAACAATGGCCAACAAATCTGGAAGGGTTTCTCGATCCCTGCAACCATCAGAATCAGAATCTTTGAAACATGTGTTCACCTCTACTGCCTTTCAATACGTCCTACATGCTGAAAAACAATCATTATTGGTAATCACATTACCAATTTAAGACATACATGTTAAACAACATCAAAATTTTTCTTAAACGGTTTCAAGTGATCTTGGTGACCCATTCAAGTCTATAGTTTTAACTCTCACTCTAATACCACTATGTAACACACTCGACCCCCTAAACCTGATCTGAAAATGGGTGAGTACTTACTCTACACAAGTTTTCAATCAAGAATAGTTTTCTAACGAATTATTTGCATAAGGAATAAAGGGAATATGAGTCCATTATTAACCATGATTTTAAACAATAATACATAACACACATGAACTCAAAATGGAATAAGCATATGGAAAGACAAGAGAGATACAACCGATGTTGGTAACGGAGTTCGCCCCTCCTGGGCTACGTCTCCAGACCCGCTTCAATTGGAATACGGCTTGCTTTCATTCCTTCTTCAAAAGATGTTGGGACCTTCTCATAAGTGATTACATAAGAGATGTCTTCTCCTTCAATGAGGATTCAAGAAGACTAATCACACTCATATCTCTCCATACATCAGGAAGGATAATTCCTTAAATGAATAAGTCTCTCAATGCTTAGGAGTAGTAGCACTATGGCTCTCTAAATCCACTTATTAATTATTCATTACTCTCCTTCTCCATGAATATGGCTCACATAAGGAATTATATAATTTTCTCTCACTCACTCTAAAAATAGAGCATTAATTCCTAGATCCGCAATAATAGGATCTAATTACAAAAGAGGAAAAACAAGATCCATAAAAGTAGGATCTCAAACTATCTCAGGCTCAAAAATGGGAAAAGTCTCAAAACCACCCAAAGACTCTTCAACCAAGCCCTTGATTCTCTCAACCTATAATTGAGAATAATGACAAATTGGTGTGAGGTGGTTTCTCACATAAAAACCAATTTCCAAAATTATAATTTAATGATAAATACGTGAGTCTAATCTCCCTCACAAGTATTAATCAGTTTACATCAATAATGTATGAGTTTTTCCAAAAGTGCATTAAGCATAATTAAATGTATGAGCATCTCATAAAATCATAAAAAAAATGCATGAGACCTTTTTCTCACAAAGCACTAATGCATGAGAAAATAAAACTCAAAAACATATAAGTTCACTCTTTCACCACTTTGTCACCAATTTAAACTCAACATGGCGAGCAAAGTAAAAGTCCTTCCCATGTGTAGAGATCCTCCCGGATTAAACCCTCTCTTAGGATGGTGGTGGGATGTTAATATTTTTCTCTCCTCACTCAACTCGGATCTAATCCTAAGGACCACAAAAGGATTATGTTTTCCAAGAGATTTCCAACAACTGTAATCATGCCCAAATCTGATCTTTAGATCTAAAGCTACAACCTTCCAAATTATCCAAGCTCTCATTATGAAAATCTAGCTTACTACCATGTGGCATCCATGTGGCTTCTTGCCACCCTTACCTTCCGATGTGGCACTGACATGGCATCGATGTGGCACATGCCCTTAACTCGCCTCTCAATGGTTCTGACTTCCACAAAACCTTCCATCATCGTCGAGGTTTTACTCTCGTGGAGAACCAAACATTCAACATTGAATGTTCTGACGATGACCTACCCATCGGACCTTTCCCATATCTAACGGCTCTTGGGTCTAACCTTCAAACAATTTGATCGTGTTGGCGCACCCAAATTTCATGTCAAATAACGTCCAAGTCCTCAACCTCTCTCACGGTGAACAGGGGGGGAACCACAAGGATCATGTAATGTCCCCACTTTGGGACATCTTTATATTACAGAGTGTTATGATGACCAGAGTAGCTAGATGGAGGTGATAACGAGTACAGGAGATATTGAGGGGTTTTATGGGATCCAAATTTCATCACTCGTCTTATTTCATCATCATGATCCATTTTTCACAGTTTGGCTTTGGTTATGTGGCATTCTGACAATTTCCGTAATTTTGAGTTATTATGGACTATATGTTAATTAAATTCACTAAGAAGGTCATATTGGGCATAATACTTGGAGGAACCTCTTAGTGTAATAGCTCATCAGAATCGGGATGAATAGCACTACATGATAAGATGATGAGAAGTGACTTTCAGTGGCCAGAGAAGCCATAAGGAGGGATAAATCACTTTTTAGAGGTAAAATGATTAATTAATTAATTAAAGTGATTTAATTAATCAATAATAAAATAAAGTAAAATTCACTTGGAGAGACAAGGTGAACAGGGAGGATAAAAAAGAGATAGGGGCTTCTATTCTTTCATTATGTTGTTTATCAGTTTGATATATGGCTTCTTGCTAGCGAGTGTTGACGATTAAAATCGTCAATGAAGTTTTGCCCGCAAAGTATTGCTAAAGCCTATTATTATAAGCTAACAACATAAATAATACTAGTAGGTAGGACCCCCTTGTAGATTGGAGAGATCAGATCTAGTTCTTATTTCACGGTTATGATGTGGTTCGACACTACTTAGATGGTTTGATGAAATCTTGGTTTTATTGGCGATGGATAAGGCCTACCATGTGTTGGTTCTAATTACGACAAGTGAATGATGGGTAAGGCATGTTATGTTTTGTTCCAAACTCTAATCGCATGTTATGATGGCTTATGATCTCTGTTGCTACCATTGTTATATGTTCCTGGATTCGTTACTTTGGCACCTACACAATAGACATGTTAGTAACAATACATAAGAGCAATTGAAAAGAGGAAAAAGCAATATAAACAAAATGCAAAAAGAAAGGATTGAACTATTCTACTATGCTACACTACCTGCATTGAAATTGGAATGGTTGTTGTTAATCCTAGCTAACAAGTTAATAGCTATGTGATTTATTGAGTTATATAGTTGACATGCATTATTGTATAGTTTGGAAATGGTAATATGTGATGTGGGTGGTGCTCTTGGGAATTAAGGGATGTTGGTTTTGATGCATGGTTCATTTGGATGAATTAATGGATTAGTGGGATGGCGCGTACTAAGGAATTGAATGAGTATGAGTGGAGGCGATGTGCATTTACTGCACGTCACTCCTACTCCTTCCACTGGTCGCCACCCTAGTAGGGATATTGTTCAACTGTGTTTTGTTGTGGTTAGGCTCCGACTTTCCACCAGAAGAAGAACCGCTCAGCCAATTCGCGTTTTAAGGTGCTTTTGGTTACAAGTATGCATTTTCTCCATCCATGAATCTGCTCTGGTTATGAAATAGATATTAGCTCGAAATGTATGGGTATGTGCTTTCCTTAAGTCTAGCAACTGTGTAAATTTGTGATATTCTTCTGGAATGAGGTGTTGGTGTGGTTTTCATTGCAATAATGTTGAAGTCACAGTGTTATTGTCATTCTAAGTGTTAGAATCCATGAAAGCCCTTTGTCATCTACATTAGTCTTGGTTGAAGGGTTTTTATTTCGGCTCAGATTCGTTGGTCATCTCCTCGCATTCTTACCATCATACCCAGTCGTTGTTGTTATGGGGTTTGATGGGTTTGAAATGCCTTGTGTCACTGCGCATTGTTTCACTTGGGTATGGGTTTGTTTATGTTATTGATGGTTGCGCAGTGGGTAATATTGCTTCTTCTCGGATTTGTTTTATCATAGCGTTGTTAGTTGGTTGATTAGGAAATCCAAGAGGGTTATACCTTGCATGTTCTAAGTGTTGTTACAAGGCCAAAAATGGAGCCTTTGCTCCTCTGTTCATAGTTTCTCCTATCTCGTGAACTGTCACCCTGTCAACGAAGTCATTGATGGTATACTATGTGTGTGCACCATTGGTCTTGGAGGTTCTCACCCAATGATGGGAGTCAACTCCAATCTCCCTGTGTTGATCTACAGAGCAAACACTTATTTTCTCAAGCCCGGGTTTTGATAGAGGGGACCGTGATGGCCTGTTGGGTATACTGTTGGTTGTTATGAGTTGTTGGGTATTGTCAACAGTGTTCGATTTCTGGCTCGTCTTTGTTGATTATGTTGACAGTGGTGTTGGTTGTGGTATTTAGTCACTGCATTGGTTATTATGACAATCAAATTGATAAAATCAACATGGTAATTGGTTGATTGGAGAATTGGATTGAATGCACAGTCGTTGTCTCTTACATTGTAATTGTTCAATTGTTAACCCAACATTAGTTTACAATTGATTAATGCACAACGATGCTTCATGCGTGATGCATGCGTATGTATGGCATTCCTACAACATGATAGGTTGAGTTAATAATTGTTGTGACTGTGTGTTTTAAATTGTTGAATGGTAATATTGAAATCATGGTAAGTGTGACATGGCCATCCACTATATATGTTATGGATATTATATTGATTGCGCCATCAGAGAGGGTCACAGGTTTTTAAAAAAAATATGGTTTTGTTGATCTGATCAAATTGTGAGATGAGATCGGGCATGTTGTTGTTGCCTCGTTGTATTGTATTGATAGCCCAGCATTGTGGATGTTTAGATTCAATTAGTTAGACATGACAGTCACAGAAATGATCTTGCATTTTGTTAAATGGCTTGTGTATCCCACAACGTCGTATGAATTGAGTGGTAATTGTTGTTTGTGTGTTTAATGGAAAATCATGATCTTTGCAATTAAAATATGGATCGTTGTGTTTGAATATACACTATGTTTGTTTAATGAATATCATACATCGGAACAGAGATAAGAACGGGTGTTGTGGAAGTATGGTCTTATTACAATTTAATTGTTGATGGAAAGTGGTTGATGAGTTGACACTGAACAGAGTGGAAATAAGTGATTGTGTATTCATTTGGGGATTGTTTTAAATATTAACTGGGACAATTGGGAAGAAACAAAACTCTTACAGGTTGTTGTGGAATGCATGTTGTCTTGTTTGGTGACACTGTGTTAAAAATCTGATTACAAACAATGAATAAGTCAATGCACAAAATTAATTGAATTATACACAGTAGTTTTCATTTGATTACAGTGATGATTTGGCTGGTGTTATTTCCTTTTACAGAATGGTTTTATGGACTACTTAATTAATTTTATGAACAATATCTGCTCTCTTTCCCTACCATTATTTCTCTTTTCGCCAATTACAACCCCCTCACCTTCCCACATCAATTTTTCACTCCTTGTTCTTAAAATTTAATTACAGTTAAGAGAGTTCTATTTTAAAACAATTTGAAATAACAGTTTCTTGGTTGCAACATAGTGATATATTCTTTGATTTACATTAGAGTTGATTGTTTGTTGTCTTTGAGCAATAACCATGATTATGTTCCCTCTCATTTTATCATTTTCCGTTCAACACAAACCCCTCGGATATCGCAGAACCTTTATTCACCCCATGTTCATCGATAATAGTTAAGCAATTTGCATGGATTTGATTGCATGAGTCTGATATGTTGCTGAGACAAAATATATTTCATATTTTCAAGGAGTTGTCATGTATGGTTGTAAATGAAATATTTTATAATAAATCATTCATGAAGGAATGAGCTTCTTCAGCCGAGGTAGTCATGGCAGAGGAAACCGAGGGAGAGGTAATTAGAACAGAGGCCCAAGAAGGCCAAGATTCTCCATACACTTTGACGCTGACTCACAAGAGTTAGGCTAGTTGTTTCAAGCTGGATTTTTCAATTGGATTGGGCAAGGAGTGGTCCAACCTAGGCCTGAAAGGCCTCCCTTCCAAGCTCCACAAGCCCCTAGTATTCATGTGCCCCCTCATGTCTCATTGCAACCCGAGGTTCCCAAAAACGACGGATGGAAAGAGATTGTCAACCCGACAGTCTCCCAACATCGTGGCTGGCCCAATTTGTCCTTACCTTCTCCCCCGCCTATTAACCAAATTGTCCAAGTTGCACCTATTCACTCACCAATTCAGTCCTCTCATTCTAGGAAAAGGTTGAAAATCAAGGCCCACCATGCCCTTGACAAAGGAAAAGCCACTGCTGCCCCTTCCTCACACTCCAATGGCTCTGATAAATCTGTGTCTTCCCGGATGCATTTGAGGGATGATTGTTCTCATGTGATCAGCGAGATTAGGCCTAAAGGTTCAGCGCAGTCAAAGGAAAAATCAGAAAAATCAAAGGGTGACAGCAGCAATCAAGGAAAGATTGCATCTTAGAGTGGGAAATATGGTTTTTGAGTTTCTATGTTTTTTATTCTTGATGACAGTTGACTTCAGAAGTTTTGGAAAACATGTTTTCTTTGGATATATGAGTAATATATTTTTTGAAAATAATTTCAAATATCAATGAAATAAATTGTCAAATGTTAATGTGATGATGGGAGTCACAAGGAGGGTTGTTTTTCTTAATTAACTAGTATGTTATGATTGTTAAGAGCTAAAGGGAGTCACAAGGGGTCCCACCTACTAGTTATTATTTAATTATAACCCTTATTATGATTATTACGTTTCTCCCTAACTAAAAAGTTGGTTGAGTCTTTTAATTAACTTAACTAATGAGGTGGTTCAACTACTTCAACCAATTCTAATTTCCTTAAAGGAAAAAGGAAAGAGAGGAACAAGGAGAGGATAAAAGGAGAAGCATACTAAGGTTTTCTCTTTGAGTTTATGTTAAGATATTTCAGTTTTCATTCAATCATTAATTTATCACAAGCCTAATTCTTTTTTATGATAGCAGGGTCTTATTGTAGACAACAAGATTCAGGGCTGAATTACATCATTCAGACACTTGTTTTTCAGAGGTGTTGATCTATCTTTGATAGTCTGTGTAGACTTGTCTGTTTGTGAATTAGTTTTCATGGCTGACAAAGGCTATTGTGCAGAGTCGAGTGGGAAGCAATCTATGGCAAGTTGATCCATCTTTTAGAGTTCAGTTTTTTTATTTTCTGTCAAAGGTCCTTTTGTATGTTCCATCGGGGATGTCTAAGTTTGACTTTGGTCCGAAATTTCTGCATGAAATTTTGTAAAGAGAATGACTCTTTGGTGAATTGGAATGAAATAAAGGATTGTTTTATGTCTCATTTGTCTTGATTATCATTTTGGTGTCTTTGCTTCTATCTCTACATTTATTTCAGCAACTGTTATATTCAGAAAATCATATAAATAACTAGTTTCCCAGCAAGATTTTATTTATAAGAAGACTAGCCTAAGCACTTGTAATCAATACTTGTGAGTTAGGATATTAATTTTGATGCCTATAAACATAGGGTGATATTCCCGTCTATTTTTCTTTAGCCAAGCAGAATTTGAAAATGCTTGAGTAAGATCATTTCATATATTTTCCTCGACATTTATTTGACGACCATACTGGGGAGATCTTCGATATCTCTCTGGTTAATTTATATACTCGCATTTCATCGATACATCTATTTTTCTGATATTGATTCTTTGACTGTTTTATTTCTTAATGATTGTACCTGTTACCAGGAAGCCTAATATTGATCTAGGTCTTCAAGATCATTCCAGCATTGCTTTGAACCTGTTTAACACCATTTTAGACACTGCCAATACCCGTGTTGAGCTTAATCATTCATGGGCAGAAATTGAACGAGATATTAGTTCTCAAGAATGATTGGAAGCTAGATGTAGACAGCCTGGAAATCAGCAGTAACCTTCTTGTTTCTTCAGTTTTGGCCTTTCTTTCATGTCCTTAGATTCTCGTGCTTCTAGAAGAAAAAGAGTCTTATCACCTGAAATTAATCCTATTGCCGAAATAGGAAGATGGAATGTTGTGTTATCTACCCAACAAAGTGCTCTAAGGAGAACTTTGTCTGATTCATCCAGTTCGTCTTTCTTTTCCTCATCTATCACCCACAAGATTGCATCTAGTGGTGGATCTAGTGGCATGGGAAGTGTTGCCTCTTTTCAAGCTTCATCTTCGTCAATGATTGGTAGATTATATAGCCACCATATCCCTATCTAATCTACCACAAACCCCACCAAATTCATTAAAAAGTATGGGCTTTTTCAGTTTGAAGAAGATGCCACAACTACACAGTGGCATGTGTCCTCTCCTCTTAACCTAACACCTGCTACTCGTCCACTTCCTAAATTCATAGAGCATCTTCCCAGGTTTTCAGGAAATAACATTGTCACTACAAACAAACACCTGGTAGCATTTTCTAATGTTTTTCATAACATAGGTTCCAATGACAATGATACTTGCATGTGCTTATTTGTCAATTCCTTGGAAGGAAAGGTTGTGGTCAATTTCTTTGACCTTCCTCCTAAGATTTTGTCTACTTGGGAAGAGTTAATCTATTGGTTCAGATCCACTTATGGGCAATCTAAAAGCCCAACCGAGAAGTTACGGGAATATAATAACGTCACCTATAAGGATGGTGAGACCATCAATTCTTTCAACTTTCATTTCACTAAGCTATGCAATCAAATCCATGAACTCATTCAACCTCATAACCAATCCACTTTCATGCATTAATACAATGCATTACCTTCCCCCTACCGTCATAGGCTTGAGGAAAAATCCATTGATAATCTTGGTTCTGCTCTGCATATTGGTTCGCAGTATGAAGAACAGCTTGAAAGAACAGGTCTTCCCCATGAAGAATCAGTTAAACAGACATACATGTCTGTCCTCTTACAGCTAGTACAAGATATGAAAAATCATATGATAGCGTACAAGAGAAAAGGAATTGTCTCCCCTCTCACCCCTAGAGCTTCATCCTCTTCTGTACTCCCCTTTAGAAGTCCAATTGAGAATAAATTTTAGCCTAAAGCTATCTTGCCTCGAAGTTGGTGTAACTTTTGCGAAGAACACCATGAGGAAGCCACATGTGAAGTAAGGAAGAGTGTCAGAGATAATATCTTTGGTAAAAGACCAGAAACTACTATCGATGTCCTAGATTTTGCAGAGCCAAAAGATATCATGATCATCAATACTAGGAAAAAAGACTATGCTCCCAAGGGCAAATTTGATCCTCCCTGCAATTCTTCTAGCCCGAGCTCATCCTCACCCGTTGCTACTGTTCAGGTTCCTAAGGTTCCTGACAATCAAGGAACAACCTCTCCTCTCCCCTCTTCCAAATAAAATATCTTGAATCAGTTGGCCAAAATCAAAGTAGATGCAACCCTTCTGGACATGGTCGTCGTTCCTAAACAACAGATGCATCTAAAACAATTCATGGAAGGAAAAGTTTTTGTTGTAGCCAAACTCTCTAAAGAGGTAAATGAAGAGGATTCGTCTATAAATAAAGTAGGTGTACATAACTTTAGATACCCTGTAAAAAAATCCCCCTTTTTATATTTCTGTGAATATTATGGATAAGATCGCTCATTGTTACCTCATTGATGGCGGTTCGGGCCCAAGTGTGATGTCAAAGATTATTATGTAAGAGTTAGGCTTGTCTTGTACAAATTAAAACGCCATAAGCATGCTCTCCTATAATAGCCTACAACAAACGACCATAGGTGAGATTAAAGATGTAACCTTAGTTTTGTGTGCACACCCTGAAATAAGGACAACCCTTAGTATTGAGGTAATTGATATTCCTGTAAGAAATTACTCAATTATCTTGGGAAGAGATTGGCAAGCCTTAACAGGTGGATACCTCTCACTCGATGAGACACATTTATCCATGCCTCGAAATGGTAAGAACATTATAGTCCTTAGAGAGGGAAATATTTCACCCTAGATAGAGAGTGTTCCACAACCTAATGTAAACTATATCGAAGAGGATCTAGGAGTGTATTCCATATTTGTTGAGGAGGATAACATTCCTTTGGAACAAATCGATTTAGATGATGATATGTGGCACATGCACTTTGATGGTTCACGCTCTAATGAAGGTAATGGGGCTGGCATTATCTTGGTTTCCCCTGTAGGAAAAATCTATAACTTTTCTTATAGATTGGAGTTCGCTTGCACTAACAATGTCACTGAATTTCAATCTTTATTATTATGCATTGAGAACACCTATAATATCGGTTGTGGTCACCTCTCAAATTTTGGAGATTTTGAGCTTGTTGTGAACCTGGTACGTAATATATACTCTCCTAGCAACAAGATGATGAAACAATACACCCAAACTGTTTGGGTGCTTATCTCGAACCTATTATATTTCAACATCACTCATGTTAAGAGGGAGTTGAATTCAATGGTTGATCGGTTAGTTGTCTTTGCAGCTTCATCTAATCAACAACCTTTGCCTCACAGGCCCGATTGTTCTTTTCAATCTCTATGTCATCCACATATCCCTGACAATGTAGAATCTTGGCAGGCCCTCCCTAACAATGAGAGCGTTTGTGCTTTCATTCAAGATGAACCTCTTAATCCCAAGGAAATTATATCCATAGAAGACAACAAGATTCATAAGGGTTTGACTCCTCTTGATATTTCGTTCTCATCGAGTGATGTAGGCAATAAAGAGAAACAGAGAGAAGAGGAGTCAAGAAGGAAGGTGGGTGAAACCATCTCCTGGAATATTGGGGCACTCGAATCTTCAAAGAATGTTAAAATAAGTACTCAATGTTCTGATAAAGAAGAAATGAAGTTTGCTAAGATACTTGGTGGATTTCAAAAGGTTTTTTCTTGGTCCTATAAGGATCTTCGTGGTTTTGATACTGGTCTTATATAGAATGATATCCCTATCAAGGAAGGCATGAAACCAGCTAGGCAAAAACAAAGACATGTTAACTCTTCATTTAAAGCAACTTTTCAAAGAGAGTTGGAAAATTTCTTAAGGGATGGAATTATTTTTCCAGTCTACCTTGAATGGGTTTCCAATTGGGTACCTGTTTCGGAGACCACTGATCATATTAGAACCTGCATTAATTTTCGTTCTTTCAGTCAGGCTATTATGAGAAATCCCTTTCCTCCTCTCAATATGGAAATAATTCTGCAGCAGGTCGTAAGGTCATAGAGGAGGCCCGCCCTTGACAAATTTTTGGGTTACGGGAAAATCAAGGTAAAACGGGAAGATGCTCATAAAACCACTCTCATCTCAAATTGGGGTACCATGACTTATAAATGTCGGTTTTTTGGCTTACCTAATGCAAGTACAGTTTTTAAAAGACCTATACACACAACTCTTGATGAATTGATCAGTATCCATATCTACCTTGATGATTTAATCATATACGTTAAGGGTTTGATAATTACCTCGGAGTTCCAAGTGTTATTTTTGGATCCTTTCAAAATTATTTTTGTCCGGGACACTAACTCTTACATTCTAAAGGATTTACAAGAGAAAATGTTTTACTACAGCACTAATGGTTCTCGCTTGAAACATTATGAGGGACCAACGTGAAAAGTTCTAATGTTGTTTGGGTTCTCTGTATACTAATAACCTAGCTCTGTTTTCAATTTTGCGTTATTTCATTTTCTTCTTTACAGTAGTTTGACTTCTGTTTTCTATTTTTAAAAACACTTTCTACTGCTTTTACTTTTCTGTCATTTTATTGTTGTTGTTTTAATCGTGCAATTTTACTTCTGTCATGATTTTTGTTTCCTACCATCTTTAGTTAGTTTGGTCAAAATAGGATGTTGGATCAATTATGCCACAGTGACGCTCCTGCAAAGCATTGTTAGTCAATAATAATCAAACTTACACAACTGTTACGATGTTTCCCCTGAAGACACCCTTGAATTTGTTATCTACTTCCACTGTTGTCTAGGAAAAAAAAATGGGTTATTTCCCGCTTCTGCTTTCCTTTTCTTCATCCATTTGAGAATTTAAGGGAGAAAGTCCATAAAACTTCTCCTTGAAGTTAAGAGACGATCTCGGTTGGACGATTATGCACACAGTGGTAAAACCCCTCATACTTAACACTTTTCATGAGTTATTCCCGAATTCCCAGTCATTTTTCCATTAAATCCGCTCACTTCCCCCTGTTGCATAATCTTCCTGGTTATATCTTATTGACCTGTTGTTCTTGGTCTATGAAACCATGAGTTCTGAGTTCTAAATCTGTTGAAAACAAACTTCCCTGTGGAGTCGTCAGTTTGTTGACGATTAAAATCGTCAATAAAGTTTTGCCCGCAAAGTATTTCTAAAGCCTATTATTATAATCTAACAAGATAAATAATACTAATAGGTGGGACCCCCTTGTAGATTGGAGAGATCATATCTAATTCTTATTTCATGGTTATGATGTTGTTAGACATTACTTACATGGTTTCATGAAATCTTGGTTTTATTGGAAATGGATAAGGCCTACAATGTGTTGGTTCTAATTACAACAAGTGAATGATGGGTAAGTCATGTTATGTTTTGTTCCAAGCTCTAATCGCATGTTACGATGGCTTATGATCTATGTTGCTACCATTGTTATATGTTCCTGGATTCATTACTTTGGCACTTGCATAATAGACATGTTAGTAACAATACATAAGAGCAGTTGAAAAGAGACAAAAGAAATATAAACAAAATGCAAAAAGAAAGGATTGAACTATGCTACGATGCTACACTACATGCATTGAAATTAGAATGGTCGTTGTTAATCCTAGCTAACAATTTAATAGCTATGTGATTTATTGAGTTATATAGTTGACATGCATTATTGTATAGTTTGGAAATGGCAATATGTGATGTGGGTGGCGCTCTTGGCAATTAAGGTGTTATCACCTACTAATTTGCATTAATTTTTCCCAAAGCATCTTGTCCTTGTGTTATCTTTCCACTCAGATTTTAAAACTTTTTCACCAGCTCCGTCAAGCTCTCATCACCTAAATCCTTCACTCAATTGATCATCCAAAATAGTCATGTCCTCCATGAGTCAAAAATTTGGCAAATATCCCAAACCTATACCTAGCCTTAATGCTTATCTAAATCCCTTAGTTCCATCACTTCATTCATCTTTTACCCTTATTTTCATATTCTCGTTGAAAATAAAAATTATTCATTTTATTAAGCACCCTTGTCCTATCCACAAAGTCATGTGTTAAGCCTCATATGGCCAAAGTCCTTAGAAAATAGAAAAATGAGTTTATTATTATTAATATAAATATTTTTATATTAAAATATTTATATTAATATTTGATCCAATATTTAATTTATGGCATCACGTCAAATCATGGGCACGAATCTTGATTTATAATATGGAAAATTAAAAGAGTGGATAGAGGGCGCACATACATATTGGGCATAGAATTAACACGAAGGTTAATTATGTGAAGGCGGGTCGATATATAAACGGTGGTTTTTGGTTGGGGAGACATGTCCTTATGTGGTGAATATCGGAGGTAAAAGTAATGTAGATTAAACCACTCCAGCCAAGCCCGATATAATAAATGCAACCATTTATCATATAGTTTATGTGAAACATATTTTCTAGGAATGCATTTCAATAATAATTATGGAATTTCCAATAAATAAGATTCTTCCTCACGGTGAAAAGTTTTATAGAGGTAAAATTTGAGTTTTACAAATTAAAGAGATTAATGTTTAGTTCCAGAGAAAAGAATTAAATGGGAAGATGCATGTGAAAGGAAGACTTGGATAATTCTTTATCCAAAGGTTTTACAGAAGTAAAAGAAGAAGATCAAAAGTATTTTACCAAAGATGGTAAACAAGACATGGTTTTCAAAACCATGGGAAAGAAACCAGTAAATGGTTTTCACTGTGAAACGGTAAATTGGAAAAAACATGGCGCAGTAAATGTTTTTCACGGTGAAATGGTAACAGTAATTTTTTTTTACAGTGAAATGGTAAATTGGGCAAAACAAGACATGGTTTCCAAAACCACGGGAAGCAAGCAATAAATGGTTTTTCAAAACCATGGGCATGAATTAAATTATGGAAATTTAATTTTAAAGGATAAAAAATATCTGGGAATTATTTTTATTCAAATATATTATTCCCAAATATTTAAGAAAAATATGGATAAATAAAATTAGATTTGGAAAAAGCACAAGTGACATTTCAAAGAGGATGTGGCAGTCATTTTCCGCAACAGTTGATACTTACAGGATGATTTATGGATGAACCAGAATGATTTTTCGAAATACAAAGGAGGTTATTGTCAAGCACGGACCCTAGAACATTAACCTTATTCATTTTTCACACAAGTGTCAGGATTGGGAGATTCGAGGGAATCTTGGAGCCGTATTTTTTTGTTATGATTTCTTGTTCGAGACATGTTTTTGTGACACATATTTCAGCCAGCTGGAGATGAATTTCAAGAAACAAAGAGAGGTTTTTCCTCAGAACAAGCTTATCTACAAAAACCGTTCTCAGATTTTAAAAATCTATTACGGTTTGATAATTACAGGTGGCATTTTAAAGCCTATTTTTTCTCCTGAAAAACAGGAGGTCGGTTAAAACGTGTCATGTTCTATTTGTAATTGTTTCTATTTTGGGGAAGAAGCTGAAATGTTTCATTTCAGTTATTATAATCGGTTGCACGCTAAAGGAACTCAAATTGTATAAGTGTTAGAGGTTCCAAATGAATTAATGTTGGCAGAAGTGCAAGGGCACCTTCTTAGTTGTTTTGAACTACATTGTAATTTTCTGGAGCTGAATTGAATACATATGCAGAAACTTTTGAAGTCTCTATGAAAAGATTCTAATGGTGGTGATATGAGTTTTGTCTTCTCCCATCGTATGTATTTCTTGTGTTATTTATTTCCATTTGCATTGTCTTATGTTTAAATTGGATAGTTAAAAGCTCAGAATTCATCTTGTGATGGTCTTGGCTTAAGCAATTTAAATTGTGTGAATTTACTCTTAACTAATTTATAATTCATTTCAGTAATGCTCTGATGCAGTTATTTGTTTTCTTTCTTCTTACACCCTGCTTAAACTCAATTAACAACTCAAATTCATTACATCATTTAGCCTTTATCCTCTAGAGAGTTTTACCGGTCAGTCATTGTTTTCCTTCACTTTCAGAATTTCGACTCCATAGCCCTAAGAGTCCCTCCCCTTATTTGCCAGCAAACTTTATAGAAACCCTCAAAACAAACCAAACCTAGCCACTGATTTCCAAAGAAATATCAAGTGACACGAGATATCCCTCTCTGAGTTGGGCAGGCTAGTTCCCATCTCTAAAATTGGTTGAAACAGTTACCTCTGTTGTTTGTCTATTCAGCCGAACAAAATTTACAGAGTGCTAACATTCTGGCGTCGCTACCGGGGACGAAATTGAAAAATTTTCCCTGGGAAAGAACGGCATGGTTGAGTTCTAAGGTCTGAGAGCAACAGACACTTAGGCACATATTGGATATATTCCTTCTCTGGCAACTCCACACATCAAAAAAATTGTTTGAAGGTGATTCCACTGGTAGAAGAATCCAGAAATTTAAATTTTCATTGGTGACTCCACTATCCAAAGATTCAGTAGCCTAAAGATTTTATTGATGACTCCACTTCTTCAAGATGGATTACAGATCTGCAAGGTATGATCCAATGAATCTCTCTCATATTCCTGGATTTCCAAATCGTATTCCTCACATAGATTGGCAAAAACATTTTCCTAAATTCGAAGATGGGAAAGGAAATGATGTTCCCTTGCACTTGATTAGATTTCACATGCACATATGTAAGATGAGGATTAAATTTCATGAGGATCGTTTGATGGAAATGTTTATGGCTACTTTAGAGGGGAAAGCAAGATTATGGTATGAAGGTTTAAAACCAGGCAACTTATACTCTCTTAAATATTTCCATATAACATTCTTTAAACATTATGGAGAGTCTAATCCTTCATCCTTGGTGTTTGAAGATTGTTGTGAATTTTGTGAACATTTCATTAAGTACCTTGAAAATGTTTTTGGTGATGAAGTGTGTATGAATAATGAAATCATAGAAGCCTTTTATGAATATTCATCCTAACAACAAATAGTAGCCCCTCCTTTGGTTGAACATGAATCTGATCAAGAAATTGTTGCTAAAAGTCATTTTCCTTCTCCTAAGCTTGATGAAGATATTCAACAATATTTCCAGCAAGACAAAGTGTTTCAAAGTTGTATTTCTTCCCCTGTGAATGATGTGGTTGTTCAAATTCTAAGTGGCCTAGACATGGATGAGGATTTCGAAACTGCATCTATGGAGACTCCAACCAGTGAAAAAACAAATGACATAGAGCTTCAGGAAAGCAACAAAACAGTGTATGCCACTTTTCAATCAGAAATACATAAAGATAATGAAGAGACAGTTGTTTTATTTGATTCCTTTGAAAATCATGGTTTTGAAAATGCATCCATGGGAAATCTACACTGTGAAATAGTGCATGTTGTTAGATTTTCTCATTTGCAAGAAGATTATGAACATGAACTTATTTCCATTCATTCATTTAAAAGTCAAAATGCCAGTCCTCAAGAAAATTTCCAGAAGGTTAATGAAACCAAATCAAAATTGTTTGATGAACAAGAGGATAGCCTTGATGCACATAATATGGATGACATATTTGAAGATGTTCAAGAATGTATGAATGTTTTTGTTGATATGCATGGAAGAGTAGACAAACTTGTTGTTGCCATTTTATTTGAAAATGTTCTCAAAACAGAAGAAATAGGTAAAGAACAACAAACACTTATGAAAGAGGTTTGTCTCTCTGTTTTTGCTCATCATGAAGAAATGATTTTGCATGGTTTTCAAGATCATGTGGCCATCATATTACAGTATTCAATGAAAGAGGAGTTTGTTTCATTCATAAGCTCAGGTTTTGGATTCAACTTTTGTTTTCAACTGCCATCTTTTACATTTGTTTGCCTGCTTAAGAAAGATGTGAGCAGAGAAAAATCGGGAAGCCAATTGCTTGATTGGTTACGTTGGCACGTTAGCATAACTTGATTGAGTATTCATTTCAACAATTTTAGAGTAGATAGGAGTGTACAAATAAGCTTGTTGGTCAAGCATTTTTCAGTTTGGATTTCCAGTAGTGTGTATAGTTAGATTTTAGTGGTGTATTCAATGTTCAGTATCCAGTTGAGAGTAGTGTGCAGAGTTTGGTTTTCAGCAGACACTGGTGACAGGTCGGAGCAGGGTACACACAAGTTTTTTGGGAGAAGCCCAATGGATTAGGCACCGGGTCTACAAGTTCTTTGCTACCTCACAGAGAGGATAACATCCCCAGTTGGAGCCTATGTTATCACCTACTAATTTGCATTAATTTTTCCCAAAGCATCTTGTCCTTGTGTTATCTTTCCACTCAGATTTTAAAACTTTTTCACCAACTCCGTCAAGCTCCCATCACCTAAATCCTTCACTCAATTGATCATCCAAAATAGTCATGTCCTCCATGAGTCAAAAATTTGGCAAATATCGAATTTCCCCGTCCTGCTGAAGACCTAGCCGTCGGCTCAGCTCTGCGCCCCTGGCCGCAGGCCAACGCCTTCTTCGCTGCTTCAGAAGATTCCTCAGACAAAGCCTGTCAGATCGGAGATCTTGGTCTACTGGGAACAAGCCTGCGCATCCCCGCGGATGTAGCGCTCCAACAGAGACTCTCCAATGGAATCCAGCGGGGGCTTTGCCCCTCCTCTCAGCTCGCCTCCGGAGATCGCTGCATTCAAAGCAATGATTGTTGCATCCTCAAAGCGCCCTCTCACGGCTATCCAGCAGAAGTTCGTCAAGAAATTAGACACGATCCCAACGGTAGCTCTTCCTGAAGAAGAGACATGAAAAGCTGCTCTAAATCTCGTTGAGAGAGGGCTAATAGGCCAGTTCACGGGCCTCTGGCCGTCCCCAAAATCGGTAGAGGACTGGACACAAAGAAACTGGTCACCCTTGATTAAAGAGGGGGTCAAGAGTTATTTTGTGGGCAAGGGGTTCTTCATATTCGTCTTCGAAAACCCGGATGACAGAAGCCTAATCTTCAGAAACGGTCCTTATTTCATGGGTCCACAAGGCTTGTACTTAAACAAATGGTCTCCCGACTTTGATCCCTCTCAGGATGTACCTTCTGTTGTCCCGGTGTGGGTGCGTCTCCCTCACCTGCCTCTTCACTATTGGAACCAAAAAACCTTCCAGATCATTGGCAATGCGCTCGGAAAATACATAGATCAAGCAACAAGGAAAGATCAGTTCTCATGCGCTCGAATCTGCGTAGAAGTCGACCTAGAAGAGGGTTTGCCTGAAGCAATCAAGCTCACCATTGTCGGGTGGACTCACATCCAGGAACTGGATTACGAGCAGCTTCCTTTCAAATGCAGACACGGCCATGGTCATGGTCACTTCGAAAGGCACTGCAAGAAAAAAGCAGAGGAGCAAGCAGACAATACAAACGAGGATCAATGGACAGTAGTACAAAAGAACGCCCATCAAAAAAAGGGAAATGGAAAAAGGCATACCGCAGGAGCTCCAGACAGCTCCAAAAACAATCAAGAAAAAGACGCAGCACCAAAGGAATTAGAAAACACTCAGAACAATCCAGCAGGAGCGACTCGGGAAAATCAGGTACAAACAGAAGCCCCTCCACTCAACAAAGAAGGGGGAGTAGCTACACAGATAGAGGACTCACAAGGCAGCCCTCCCAATCCTTCTTATGCAGATATAACAAGGAAAAAACAAGTGGATAGCGCGGGTTCTTCAGAGGATGAAACCTTTGAGCGCCCCTCCAAAAGAGCAGGCAGGAAATCCCGCAAAGAATTAAGGGAAGAGGAAGCAGAAAGGCTCAAAGTACAAGGAAGTCAATCCACCATAGAAATGTCCATCGACAGAAACACCAGATCAAGGCCTACAAAGGGAGGCCCTTCTCCCCCCTCTTAAGTAAAAAATGAAGCTCACATCTTGGAATTGCAGAGGACTAGGGAACGCCTCCAAAGCTGAAGCAGTCATGGACCTCCAGAAAATAGAACCCTCAGACATCCTCATGCTCCAAGAGACAAAGATAGAAGACCGAATGCTTCTAGACATCGGCAAATCAAAGTGGAAGAAGAGTGTTGGCAAAGCAGTAAGTTCAAGGGGCTCTTCCGGAGGGCTGGCAACTCTTTGGACAGAAGATGCATTTTTTCTTAACAAATCTCATGAAACCCAACATTGGATCTTCATGGAGCTGACACATTGTGCAAGTAAGCTGACTTTCTCCTTATTTAATCTTTATGTTCCTGTCATTTACTCCGAAAAATGAGAATGTTGGGCCTCTCTCTCAGCATTTTTAGAACAACACAACCCAAGCAATATTATCCTAGCAGGTGATCTCAATATAGTTCTGAAATCAAAAGAGAAAAGGGGTGGCTCCAACAGTAGAGATCCAATGCTGACCTTTGTGGAAGAACATCAGCAGCAATGGGATATTTTAGAATTCAGTCCCATTCGCGGCCTCTACACTTGGTCCAATAATAGAACTGGGGCAGAGCACATTTCTGCTCGGCTGGATCGATTTTTGGTCCAGGGCTCCCTCATTATGGACAAAAAGATAATCAAAACAAAAATTTTACCCAAGCTGACTTCTGATCACAAGCCAATCCAGCTGCAACTTGAGGATGAAGAAGATCTAGGGCCCCTTCCTTTCCGTTTCATCCCCTTATGGATAGAGAGAGAAGGCATTTACGAAACTGTAAAAGAAGCCTGGGCCAAATCATTCTCAGGATCCTCAAGCTTCGTGTGGGAACAAAAATTAAAGGCCACAAAACAAGCTCTGAAGGAGTGGATAAAGAACCCAGCCCCTAATCCAATCAACACAAGGAAAGAAGCAGTGTACACTTTGGAGACCTTGCAAACAGAAATGGAAGGTAAAGAGATTATAGCGGAACTTTTGGAACAAGAAATAAAAGTCCAATCCTCAACATACCGATCCTTCCGAAAAGAGGAAGAATACTGGAGAATCAAGTCCAGGAGTCTGTGGTTAAAGGCAGGGGATCGGAACACCTCCTTCTTCCATAGACAATATAGAGCCCGGCTGTCAAGGAATCACATTTCAGAAATAAAGTCAACAGAGGGCCAGGTCAGCAAAGGCTTCATCCAAATCAAAGCTGCAGCGGATAGCCACTTCAGCAGCCTGTTTAGTGAGGGAACCCAGGCCACCGAAGGAGAAATCGCAGAATTTCTCGCCAATATTCCTCACCTAGTCAGACCTGAAGACAACGTTGCCCTCACCAGCGAGGTAACAGAGGAGGAAATTATCAAATTCATCTGGTCCATGGGCTCAGACAAGGCTCCGGGCCCAGATGGATTCACGATACATTTCTATAAAGTCTATTGGAACATTATCAAAAGAGACCTTCAAAAAATGATAAAGGGGTTTATGAGAAAAGCTAAAATTGGTGGAGGAACCAACTCCACTTATCTAGCATTAATTCCCAAGGAATCCAATCCAGAAACATTTGCCAGATTCAGACCCATTTCACTTTGTAACGCATCCTATAAAATTTTGGCCAAACTGTTAGCAAGCAGGATCAAGCCTATTCTCAAAAGGCTGATCTCCAGTCCCCAAGGAGGCTTCGTGGAAGGCAGAAACATTCTCGACAATGTCATCCAAGTTCAGGAGACACTTCACTCTAGCAAAAAGCGAAAAGAAAAAGGTATGTTGATTAAATTAGATATGGCAAACGCATTTGATAGAGTCAATCGTTCTTTCCTCATCAAGGTCCTCCTTTCCTTCGGCTTCTCGCCTCATTTTTTTCAGCTTATAAATGCCTGCATCGATAACCCATGGATTGCCCCCTTAGTCAATGGTCGTCCCTCTAATTTTTTCCAAGCCCGAAGAGGCATCAGGCAGGGCTGCCCTCTCTCTCCCTTCCTGTATATCTTAATGGAAGACACTCTCAGCAGAAAACTCTCAGCGGAAAGAATAGTTGGCTCTCTTCCTGGTCTGAAATCCTCCACAGATGTCGTTCCTCTGAATCACGCCCTCTTTGTAGATGACTCACTGCTCCTCGGAGGTGCATCCCCCAGAATAGCCAAAGTCTTTGAGTCGGTCCTAAAAAGCTACTGCAGAGTCTCTGGCGCCCTTATCAATGAGAGAAAGAGTGAAATCTACAGTTGGAATATAGGACAACAAGAGCTCAATATTATCATGAACATCTTGGGTTTCAGAGGACATGTCAGCTGGGATCGGATAAAATATCTCGGCCTCCCTATAACAAATGGAGTCAACAAAAGGTCGTTGTGGTCGGACATCATTTGCAAAATCAAATCAAAGATTGCAGCACTGGGCGGATATTGGTTAACCAACGCAGGAAAAGTCATTCTAATTAAGTCTCAGCTGGTCGCGCTCCCAATCTATCAATCAACATTCTTATTCGCTCCCAGAAACGTTATGGATCAGATTTCAAAAATTTTAAGGGATTTTCTCTGGCAAGGTGGGAAAGGAAATGAAAATAAAATGCATTTAGCAAGCTGGGACTTGGTCCGGCGTCTGATAGCAGAGGGGGGTCTCCAAATCCGAGATCCCTCCCTTGTAAATATAGCGACGGGAGGAAAATTACTTTGGCAAATGGCTCACGAGCCCAAACATCCGACCAACAACACTCTTCTGTCCAAATATGCCCGAAATTCGTCCTATCGAAATCTGCAACTCGACCCCACAGTCAATAGCACGCAAGTTTGGAAGCTGTGTTGCAAAAGTAGCACGTTTTTCAACAAATCGCTGTACAGAGTGTCGGGTAATGGTAAGCGCATTTACCTGTGGCAGGACAGAATAATGGGGAGCGACCCATTGGAGGCGAATCAAGACATAGCCGACATCATAGAATGGCTAACTCGTACAGGCAAAAACAGACTTTACGATCTCTCGATGTGGGACTGCCGAGGAGATTGGGTCAGCTGGGACCTTAACGGCATTCCAGACTAGCTAACAACACAAAAAAATCTCCTTGTTGAATTGTTGGAAGGCTCCACTCCTGAAAATCGCCATATGAGGGACAACTGGGCATGGGGAATGTCAGGCACTTACACCACAGCAGCTGGATACAAATCTCTTCAGAAATCAAAGGACAGCAGTCACCCTCCTGCCTTATGGAAGTTAGTTTGGGACAATCTAGCTCTCCCCAAAGTGAATTTCTTTTTCTGGACGTTGGTGCAAAATAAATTACTTACGGGAGACAATCTAGAGAAAAGGAATATTGGGCCCCATAGGTGCGAGCTATGCAGAAGCAACCCTGAAACAGCCCAACACTTATTCCTGGAGTGCAATTTCGCCAAGGAAGCATGGAGGCTCTCTCTTCTGGACCTGCAGATTCCAGCCTTCCCTCAGAGCACAGTTGTTGCATTGTTCGCCTCTTGGAACAAGATCTATCCTCATGGCATTCCCACCAAATCCTTCTGGAGAAAAATTTGGACAGCAGTACCCAAATTTGTTTGCTGGCAGCTATGGTTGGCTCGTAACGACCAAATTTTTAATGGAAATACACGCTCCCCTCTTCAGGTTGCAGTCAAAGCTAAAGCACTCCTCTTGGAAACAGCCCAACAACAGTACTTCAACGAAGATCCTCTGCTCCGTCCTGAAGAAAGGAGATGGCTTAGCCCGTTGGAGCCCTCTCCTCGCAAGCTTCTCCTCACTCCTCACACAAAAAATCTGGAGTGGAGAATAAGAGAACCCGAGGATAGTTTCACAAACTGGTGGAAAACCAAAAATCTCACCACAATGTTTTTTTACGGGGCCTCCAAAGGAAATCCCGGGAACGCTGGCACTGGAGGGTTCATTTACTCTTCGGATGGGATCTTAAGAGACTTCTTCTGTTGGGGTCTAGGCCAGAAGACCAACAATCAGGCAGAGATTATTGGCCTTCTCAAAGCTTGCCTAATAGCAAGAGAAAAGGGAGATAAAGACCTCCAAGTCTTTGGAGATTCAGAGCTTCTTATAAAAAAATTAAATACGGAGGACCTCTTCAACAATGCCAGTCTTAATAAAATTCTGGGCAGATTGAAAAGACTCCTTCACGAATTCACCTCCTGCAAGTTCTACCATATCCTTAGAAATCTGAATGGAGAAGCGGACCAGATGGCAAACAAAGGATGCACCCTCTTGAAAGGGCAGACTCTTATCAATGACGATATCAGCTATCAAATTCCTTGAAAAGATTGTAACACTGAAGTTGAACACGCTGGCAATCTGCTTTGTAATTGGGGCTGCCTAGGCAAAGACCCCTCCCACCTTTTTCAAATAAATAAAATTCATAACTGTTACAGTTAAAAAAAAAAAAAAAATTGGCAAATATCTCAAACCTATACCTAGCCTTAATGCTTATCTAAATCCCTTAGTTCCATCACTTCATTCATTTTTTACCCTTATTTTCATATTCCCATTGAAAATAAAAAATATTCATTTTATTAAGCACCCTTGTCCTATCCACAAAGTCATGTGTTAAGCCTCATATGCCCAAAGTCCTTAGAAAATAGAAAAAGGGGTTTATTATTATTAATATAAATATTTTTATATTAAAATATTTATATTAATATTTGATCCAATATTTAATTTATGGCATCATGTCAAATCATGGGCACTAATCTCGATTTATAATATGGAAAAGTCAAAGAGTGGATAGAGGGCGCACATAGATATCGGGCATAGAATTAATGTGGAGGTTAATTATGTGAAGGCGGGCGAATATATAAACCGTGGTTTTTGGTTCGGGAGATGTGTCCTTATGTGGTGAATATCGGGGGTAAAAGTAGTGTGGATTAAACCACTCCAACCAAGCCCTATATAATAAATGCAACCATTTTTCATATAGTTTATGTGCGGCATATTTTCCATTTCAATAATAATTATGGAATTTCCAATAAATGAGATTCTTCCTCGCGGTGAAAAGGTTTTACAGAGGTAAAATTTAAGTTTTACAAATTAAAGAGATTAATGTTTAGTTCCATGGAAAAGAATTAAATGGGAAGATGCACGTGAAAGAAAGACTTGGATAATTATTTATCCAAAGGTTTTACAGAAGTAAAAGAAGAAGATCAAAAGTATTTTACCAAAGATGGTAAACAAGACATGGTTTTCAAAACCATGGGAAAGAAACCAGTAAATGGTTTTCATAGTGAAACGATAAATTGGAAAAAATATGACACAGTAAATGTTTTTCACAGTAAAATGGTAATAGTAAATGTTTTTTACAGTGAAATGGTAAATTGGGAAAAACAAGACATGGTTTCCAAAACCACGGGAAGAAACAATAAATGGTTTTTCAAAACCATGGGCATGAATTAAATTATGGAAATTTAATTTTAAAGGATAAAAAATATTTGAGAATTATTTTTATTCAAATATATTATTCCCAAATATTTAAGGACAATATGGATAAATAAAATTAGATTTGGAAAAACATAAGTGACATTTCAAAGAGGATGTGGCAGTGAGTTTTCGTAGCAGTTGAGACTTACAGGGAGATTTCCAGATGAACCAGAATGAGTTTTCAAAATCCAAAGGAGGTTATTGTCAAGCACAGACCCTAGAACATTAATCTCGTTCATTTTTCACACAGGTGTCATGGATTGGGAGATTCGAGGGAATCTTGGAGCCATATTTTTATGTTATGATTTCTTGTTCGAGACATGTTTTTGTGACATGTATTCCGGCCACCTGGAGATGAATTTCAAGAAACTAAGAGAGGTTTTTCTTCAAAACGATCTTATCTACAAAAACCATTCTCATATTTTACATAGTTGTTACGGTTTGATAATTACAGGTGGAGTTTTGAAGCCTATTGTTTCTCCTGAAAAACAGGAGATCAGTTAAAACGTGTCATGTTCTATTTGTAATTGTTCTTATTTTGGGAAAGAAGTTGAAACGTTTCATTTCAGTTATTGTAATCGGTTGCACACCGAAGGAACTCGAATTGTATAAGTGTTAGAGGTTCCAAATGAATTAATGTTGGCAGAAGTGCAAGGGCACCTTCTTAGTTGTTTTGAACTACATTGTAATTTTCTGGAGATGAATTGAAAACATATGCAAAAGCTTTTGAAGTCTCTATGAAAAGATTTTAATGGTGGTGATATAAGTTTTGTCTTCTCTCATCGTATGTATTTCATGTGTTCTTTATTTCCATTTGCATTGTCTTTTGTTTAAATTGGATAGTTAAAAGCTTAGAATTCATCTTGTGATGCTCTAGGCTTAAGCAATTTAAACTATGTGAATTTCCTCTTAACTAATTCAGAATTCATTTCAGTAATGCTCTGATGCAGTTATTTGTTTTCTCTTTCTTCTTGCACCCTGCTTAAACTCAATTAGCAACTCAGATTCATTGTCTCATTTAGCCTTTATCCTCTGGAGAGTTCTACCGACCAGTCATTGTTTTCCTTCACTTTCAGAATTTCGACTCCATAGCCCTAAGAGTCCCTCCCCTTCTTTGCTAGAAAAATTTATAAAAACCCCCAAAACAAACCAAACCTAGCCACTAATTCCCAAAGAAATATCAAGTGACACGAGAGAGCCCTCTCTGAGTTGAGCAGTCTAGTGCCCAGCTCTAAAGTAGGTTGAAACAGTTACCTTTGTCATTTGTCTATCAGCCGGACAAAATTGACAGAGTGCTAACATAAGGGATGTTGGTTTTGATGCATGATTCATTTGGATGAATTAATGGATTAGTGGGTTGGCACATACTAACGAATTGAATGAGTATGAGTGGAGGCGACGTGCATTTACTGCACGTCACTCCTACTCCTTCCATTGGTCGCCACCCTAGTCAGGCTATTGTTCAACTCTATTTTGTTATGGTTAGGCTCTGACTTTCTAGCAGAAGAAGAATCGCTCAACCAATTCGCGTTTTAAGGTGCTTTTGGTTACAGGTATGCCTTTTCGCCATCCATGAATCTGCTCTAGTTATGAAATAGATATTGGCTTGGAATGTATGGGTCTGTTCTTTTCTTAAGTCTAGCAACTGTGTAAATTTGTGATATTCTTCTGGAATGAGTTGTTGGTGTGGTTCTCATTGCAATAATGTTGAAGTCACAGTGTTATTGTCATTCTAAGTGTTAGAAGCCATGAAGGCCCTCTGTCATCCGTATTGGTCTTGGTTGAAGGGTTTTTATTTCGGCCCAGATTGGTTGGTCGTCTCCTCGCATTCTTACCATCATACCTAGTCGTTGTTGTTATGGGATTTGTTGGGTTTGAAATGCCTTGTGTCACTGCGCATTGTTTCACTTGGGTATGGGTTTGTTTATTCTACTGATGGTTGCGCAGTGGGTTATATTGCTTCTTCTCGGCTCTGTTTTATCACAACATTGTTAGTTGGTTGATTGGGAGAGCCACGAGGGTTATACCCTGCGTGTTCTAAGTGTTGTTACAAGGAAAAAAATGGAGCCTTTGCTCCTATGTTCATAGTTTCTCCTATCTTGTGAACTGTCACCCTATTAGCGAAGTCATTGATGGTATAGCATGTGTGTGCACCATTGGTCTCGAAGGTTCTCACCCGATGATGGGAGTCAACTTCAGTCTCCTTATGTTGGTCTACAGAGCAAACCCTTATTTTCTCAAGCCCGAGTTTTGATAGAGGGGACCGTGATGGCATGTCAGATAAACTGTTGGTTGTTATGAGTTGTTGGGTATTGTTAATAGTGTTCGATTTCTGGCTCGTCTCTGCTGATTATGTTGACAGTGGTGTTGGTTGTGGTATTTAGTCACTGCATTGGTTATTATGACAATCAAATTGATAAACTCAGCATTGTAATTTGGTTGATTAGAGAATTGGATTGAATTCGCAGTCGTTGTCTCTTACATTGTAATTGTTGAATTGTTAACCCAGCATTAGTTTACAATTGATTAATGCACAACGATGCTTCATGCGTGATGCGTGGGTATGTGTGGCGTTCCTACAGCGTGATAGGTTGAGTTAATAATTGTTGTGACTGTGTGTTTTAAAATTTTGAATGAGAATATTGCAATCATGGTAATTATGACGTGGCCATCCACTATATATGTTATGGATATTATATTGATTGTGCCATTAGAGAGGGTCACAGGTTTTTAAAAAATATATGGTTTTGTTGATCTGATCAAATTGTGAGATGAGATCGGGCATGTTGTTGTTGCCTCGTTGTATTGGATTGATAGCCTAGCATTGTGGATGTTTAGATTCAATTAGTTAGACATGACAATCACATAAATGATCTCGTGTTTTGTTAAGTGGTCTGTGTATCCCACAACGTCATATGAATTGAGTGGTAATTGGTGTCTGTGTGTTTAAATGGAAAATCAGGATCTTTACAATTACAATATGGATCGTTGTGTTTGATTGTCCACTATGTTTATTTAATGAATATCATACATTGTAATAGAGATAAGCACGGGTGTTGTGGCAGTATGGTCTTATTGCAATTTAATTGTTGATGGAAAGTGGTTGATGAGTTGACACTGAACAAAGCGGAAATAAGTGATTGTTTATTCATTTGGGGATTGTTTTAAATATTAACTGAGACAATTGGGAAGAACATAACTCTTATAGGTTGTTGTGGAATGTATGTTGTCTTGTTTGGTGACACTGTGTTGAAAATCCGATTACAAACAGTGAACAAGTCAATGCACATAATTAATTGAATTATACACAGTAGTTTTCATTTGATTACAGTGATGATTTGGCTGGTGTTATTTTTTTTTACAGAATGGTTTTATGGACTACTTAATTAATTTTATGAATAATATCTGCTCTCTTTCCCTACCATTATTTTGTTTTTCGCCAATTACAACCCCCTCGCCTTCCCACCTCCATTTTTCACTCCTTGTTCTTAAAATTGAATTACAGTTAAGAGAGTTCTATTTTGAAAAAGTTTGAAATCACAGTTTCTTGGTTGGAAGATAGTGATATATTCTTTGATTTACATTACAATTGATTGTTTGTTGTCTTTGAGCAGTAACCATGATTCTTTCCCCTCTCATTTTATCATTTTTCGCTCAATAGAAACCCCTTGCATATCTCAGAACCTTTGTTCACCCCCTGCTCATCAATAATAGTTAAGCAATTTGTATGGATTGGATTGCATGAGTCTGATATGTTGTTGAGCCAAAATCTATTTCATATTTTCAAGGAGTTGTCATGTATGGTTGTAAAGGAAATATTTTTTTAATCAATCATGCATGCAGGAATGAGTTTATTCAGCTGAGGTAGCCATGGCAGAGACAACTGGGGGAGAGGTAATTGGAACAGAGGCCCAAGAAGGCCAAGATTCTCCATACACTTTGACGTTGACTCACAAGAGTTAGGCCAGTTGTTTCAGGCTGGATTTTTCAATTGGATTGGGCAAGGAGTGGTCCAACCTAGTCTTGAAAGACCTCCCTTCCAAGCTCCACAAGCCCCTGGTATTCCTATGCCCCCTCATGTCTCATTGCAACTCGAGGTTCCCGAAAACGACGGATGGAAAGATATTGTCCACCCGACAATCTCCCAACATCGTGGCTGGCCCAATTTGTCCTTACCTACTCCCCCGCCTATTAACCAGATTGTTCAAGATGAACCTGTTCACTCACCAGTTCAGTCCTCTCATGCTAGCAAAAGGTTGAAAATCGAGGCCCACCATGCCCTTGACAAAGGAAAAGCCATTGCTACCCCTTCCTCACCCTCCAATGGCTCTGATAAATCTGTGTCTTCTCGTATGCATTTGAGGGACGATTGTTCTCATGTGATCAGTAAGATTAGGCCTAAAGGCTCATCGCAACCAAAGGCAAATTCAGAAAAATCGAAGGGTGACAACAACAATCAAGGAAAGATTGCATCTCAAAGTGGGAAATATGGTTTTTGAGTTTTTATGTTATTTATTCTTGATGACAGTTGACTTCAGAAGTTTTGGACAGCATGTTTCCTTTGGATATATGAGTAATATATTTTTTGAAAATAATTTAAAATATCAATTAGATAAATTGTCAAATGTTAATGTGATGATGGGAGTCACAAGGAGGGGTGTTTTGTTTAATTAACTAGTATGTTATGATTGTTAAGAGCTAAAGGGAGTCACAAGGGGTCCCACCTACTAGTTATTATTTAATTATAACCCTTATTATGATTATTACTTTTCCCCCTAACTAAAAAGTTGGTTGAGTCTTTTAATTAACTTAACTAATGAGGTGGTTCAACTACTTCAACCAATTCTAATTTGCTTAAAGGCAAAAGGAAAGGGAGGAACAAGGAGATGATAGAAGGAAAAACATACTAAGGTTTGCTCTTTGAGTTTATGTTGAGATAGTTCAGTTTACATTCATTCATTAATTTATCACAAACCTAATTTTTTTTTATGATAGCAAGGTCTTATTGTAGACAGCAAGATTCAGGGTTGAATTACATCATTCAGACACTTTTTTTTTCAGAGGTGTTGATCTATCTTTGATAGTCTGTGTAGACTTGTCTGTTTGTGAATTAGTTTTCATGACTGACAAAGGCTATTGTGCATAGTGGAGTGGGAAGCAATATGTGGCAAGCTAATCCAGCTTTTAGAGTTCAGTTTTTTTTTATTTCCTGTCAGAGATCCTTTTGTATGTTCCATCGGGGATGTCTAAGTTTGACTTTGGTCCAAAATTTTTGAATGACTCTTTGGTGAATTGGAATGAAATAAATGATTGTTTTATGTCTCATTTGTCTTGATTATCATCTTGGTGTCTTTTCTTTTATCTCTACATTTATTTCAACAACCATTATATTCAGAAAATCATATAAATAACTAGTTTTCCAGCAAACTTTTATTTATAAAAAAATTAGCCTAAGCACTTGTAATCAATACTTGTGAGTTAGCATATTAATTTTGATCGCTATAAACATAGGGTGATATTCCCGTGTATTTTGTTTTAGCCAAGCAGAATCTGAAAATGCTTGAATAAGATCATTTCATATATTTTCCTCAACAGTGAGCCCATGCACTTGGGGGTTTTGAGGGTTTTGACTTAACGAACCCTAGAGATCAGCGTGGTAGTGAAAGATACCACCCCACCTGGTCCAATCTTGGTCACAAAGGTGAAAGATTCCTCCCTCGCCATTCTACATTATTCTATCCTAGTTACAAGTGGATTCTATAGCAGTAGCAGGCTCAGAGAGAGAGACAGTGCGCATCAGTGAGGGTTTCCAGTAGAAGGGCGCACTTGAGGAGCTAGTGCCATTCAATTTGGAGTGGATGAGTTTCAGGGGTCCACACCCATTGGGATTCGATTACTGGGCCTAGGGCGCCTTCCTTAGCCATTTTGGAGGAGTTCTATCCAACATATCATTATTTATGAGCTAGCACGAGTTCTACAAGAGGAGTGGCGCACTTGTAGTAGAGATAGCATTGGTTGGGAGGTCTTACAGTCGAGCTATAGCTTAGAGACTTCTCATACCTTCTTTCCATCATCATATCTACCTTATCATAGAGTTTTGCAGTGCTTTTAGGCCATCAGAGAGGACGTCGTACTTCCCTTGATCTATTCCAGCCAAGAATTGTGCAGTGTGCCAGAGAGGGCATCATTTACAGCAGAGGGTATTAGGTGGACTTCAATGTTACTTGGTATTTAGCTTGGAGAGGATTTTGGGAGCCTAGATCTTCATCTTTCTAGTGTATCTTGGAGCCATCATCATTTACACACTCCATCCCATTAGATGTATTCCATATCTACAGATCTATTGTACCAGGATCTTCTACTATTATGAATAAAATCAGATCTGAGGTATTTTTGGCTATTTCTTGTGTTGTTGATCTTGCATCTTATTGAGTATATTCCATTGCTATATCTTCTTTGATTATTGACTGCAAACTCACATTAAACCATCATTATAAACCCCAGCGCAACTCATGAGACATAAGTATGCAAAGTGTTTGACGGAATGCCACAACCAAAAAACACATAAAAATCAATGAAAAACATAATGTTCCTAGCATATTGGGTTGGGAACATTACAGTGGTATCAGAGCGTTGATCCTCCCAGCGAGTGGGGATTAGCGCATGCATACAGAGCCTAGATTCCTGCCAGCGTGAGGGATCTTCCATAAGGAAAGATGGATATGTCGTACTTTGCTAGAGAGATTGTATGTTGTGAAAGGGAATATTACGCCCTTAGTGAGAGATTTAGGGCTCAAGTAACACTCCAACAGTTTATATCTATAAAAAAATCTAGGTGGAGCAAAGATGAGGTCAAACATTGGGTCAACATAGTGGAGAAAAACAGAGCCATGGCAGCTAGATGGAGGGAAGCAAAGATTAATCCCACACCCATTAGGAGCAGGAAACTTTGTTACAATTGCAAACAGCCTTGGGAGCCAGACCACAGATGCAGGGGTAAAGGGAAAGTGCACATTGTTGAGGTGCACTATGACAGTGAGGATGAGGAGTTGCGGAAGGATGCAACCATAGATTCCTATTTAGAGCAGTCTGATGAGGCTTGTGACTCTTGCACATTTGAGGGACTGTTATCCCCGATATCTAGGAATAACTAGGAGATCATGTCTCGAGGCCCACATGGTCCTAGACATGGAGTACGAGAGCAGATTGACTTGAGCATGGCCCTTGAGGGCCCATCTTTTCTTCTTCTCAGCCAGACTTGTCCTGCCAGCAGTACCAGCCTCCATCAC